>DWLS01000566.1:0-28859 GCA_018246255.1 Pachliopta kotzebuea
CTATCTCAATACATATACATCCACAACCTAGACATATTAGATCAATACAATACATTAAAAATTGCTTTAACTTGCTTATTTCAAAACTAGATTGATTTTTAACAAAAAAATATTGATTTTGAAACTAACAAACCATAAATATACTATTAAACTTCAGTAACATATTACTCTTCAATGATTGAAAACTATGATATGGTAATATGTTTTTACATTGATACTTTGTGCATTGTTTATTGTGGAATAAAATCCATGTGATAAAACCATTTATATGAGATGAAAATTTTAAAAATATTATTTACTCTGCAAATCTGGCATCACATAAAAATCTGCATTAGTTATAACTAAAAAAAATATTTATATTTCACATGAAATAAAGAATTTGTCTCTTCACTTTTTTATGAATATAACAAACAAAATTAAATTGAATAGTTTGATGTAAATATGTTTATCTGTTACACATAATAAAATTAATTCATAATGTGATACTTCCTTTTTTATGACATATTATCAGTAAAAATAAAAATAATTAAATATCGATTCCCGCCAAAACATTTAAACAGTTTAAAATTAAACAGTTATCACCGAAAATTTTCATTCAAATGTTCAAAAAGATACTTCAGGCGGTCATTACTTTTAAATTATGCAAAAAGTCAATTTTCAATGTGTATAAGGATCAAAATATACAGAAATAAGTAATTCTAGTTTACTAAAATGTCAAAGAGCATTGCAAATTTACCACTGATACGGAGACACTAACTCGTCGCCGCCCGTCACATCCAGCTTGGTCAGCGTCACTCCAATCGGCTCACCTTCTTACCCTTCACCACCGTCGGCTTGTTCTTTAGAAGACCTTTTCTTCTCTTTGACGTCTATAAAAGACAAAAAATAGTGATTAATCGGTTTGAAAGGCGTTGCAAGCTAATGATGTTACTGCGGCTACAAGACAACGCCTTTTTGCCTTAAGGCAACGAGCACAACGCGGCGCCGTGTATCTCATATTAAGCAACGCCACGTTGTTATGGGCATGCGTATCACTCACAAGCCAGGTTGAATAAAAAAATATTGGAACAAAATAATTCATTTGTAAAAAATTAAATGTGATCCAAGGGCACGAAGCACATGAATCAAAGAATGTGAGAGGAGGAGTGAGCACGGTAATCGACTAACGTTACTAAACTAAAAACCAACATAAAATTGTTAATTATAAAGACCACACACAATATATATATCCAAAAATTATTTTAAGCCTAGCTTATTTTCAGCTATTGACCATACTAAAACTGTATACTCTATATAAATATATTAAGTACATACATACAAACACAAAAACATCACAAATTTAGACATATTCAACTTATGTAATAAAATATACTGTACCCCTGAATCTACTCCAGTGGAAAACTGCAAGAGGAAAAAAAAGTTATTAAGCAAGTTAGAAGCAGTAAATATGTAGTAAGTTTATATTTCGTTAGTTAAAAAAAAACCTTTAATAATACTACCATAGTAAGAATGTTCCAAAAAGATCATTACATAGTAATATTAAGTGATTAAGTTCTTAGCCATGGTCATATGGTGTATGACCGTAGCCAAGAACTGATATATTCATAAATATATCGATCTATAAGTAACTGAAACATTTTTACATTTATACCTTTACTGAAATAAAAAGAAATCATGCATGAGGACAGTTCTTTTTATATACAATTGACTCTAATTTCAGATAGTGATAAGTGACAATAAGACCTTGGATGATAAAGCATATTCAAGTAAAATAATTTGACACTCATGTGTATAGTCGAAGCACAGCACTGATGTCATTAGTGCCAGAGGTGCTAGCCAAACGGGTTTTGAAAACCTTGCCTCCCACCGAAGACAATAACTTGTGGCCCTAGACTCGAACTAAGGGCTTACTGTTACTACTCAAGCAAGAACTAACATATATAAAAGATATATATAACAGAGTATTATGCCTATGAAATTATATTAAATATTGTGTAATTTTAATATAAACCATATAAAGAATAATTAAATAAACCATAAATATTTTTATTTACCCACCTCCATCAATAATCCATTTAGATAGCACGTTAATATTTTATAGCGTTATTATTAGATCTCATATCTGTGTGAAAATTTAAAAAGTTCCTCAAAGTTTAGAAAGGACTTCATTGATATTTGCGAAAATATGTGCACTATTGCTTGTTAAATAAGTTTAAATTGAAAATCTATTTTCCAATAAATGATCTAATATTGTGAATTAAGTTAAAGTAAATTTATTCAAAATATGGGATATGCAAGATTTCTGTATGAAGATTTTATTCATCATACTGACCAAATGTAAATTTGACAGATGTCTCTTATACACAAAAGCTTTCACACGATATTTTCCTTTATCGGAAACTCAAACTGAGTGGAGAATGAACCCTTTTGAGACATATGGGCTTACTAAGCTTTTAAAAAAAATTTTTTTAAGAAAAATTACTAAACACTGTAAAAATTTTATATTATCCTATAATTAAACAATTCACACGATAGGCTAATAATTCAAATAATACTGAACCTTTTTTGAAACTGCATTTGTTGTAGGCACTGTCCTTTTGGCCAATGGTATGCGGGGACGGTTAAACTCATCTGGCTTCTTTACCCTGCAATAAAACATAAGAAATATGATTACTTGCTTTAGGTCTCTATTGTCGGAGACCATCTATAAAGGTGCACAACTAATATAGTTATGTCTTAACATACATTTTTGCTAGTAAAATTACTGAAGAAACAAACTATAACAGCTACTATCTCAAGCGATGCTGTAAATCTTGTCTTGTATCATTTCTTAAAAGATCAAAATAACTGTTTCAGCAACGTTTAAGTAAAATTATATCAAAAAAAAGTAGTCCGAGTCTCACCTGTATATTCTAACTAGCCAGTGTTCTGTGGTATACGCCTCTTCTAAGTACGTGAGTTTGAAGCCGCGATTACCAGGCAGTGAGCCGCGCGTCCTGTCATACCCTGGAGGACTGCCGCCACTGTCATATCTGGAAAGTTTTAACAATTTTAATAATAATCGCAGTCATAGACACCCAATTTTTATTATTTCATATAACAAAAAAATTGTGCAAAAAAAAATATTTTTTATTTGCCCATGCTCTTCAACGAACACAATGTTCCTATAACAAAAGATTTACATGAAATAACCAGAAGGGTTAAAAAAACCCTTTCAGTGAAGGTGAACGAAAATAAAAAAGACTCGACTTGTATTTGTGGTGTGAATAAACAAATTATTATTATTAATTTCTCAAAGATTATCAAGTAATATAGTCTATATTTTGTCTGTCAATGCAATAAAAGGTAGTGGTAAAAGAGTCTTATGAAAAATTAAGTGCTTCCAAGCTTAGCAGTCTCAGATCTATAGAAATTTAGTACAGAAATGTCATTTTCCTTAAAAAGTTTTAAACTGAAAGCAAACTTCTCAATTTACTGTTACTCACCGATAATAGGATAATTTGTACATTAAACAGTTCAACATAGTTTTTGAGGCTTCTGAATCTATTCGATACTCTCCTCTCTCAGTGAAGTAATCTGCTTCCTGTGGACAATATTTTTCTACATTATTTATCAACTAAAGCCTTTAAAGGAGATAATAAGTTGACCTTTTGTCTAACAAAAATAAACACCATTAAATCAAAACATTACTGTTTGAGTGTAGAAAAAAGAGCTGCGGTAATACGTACCTAAATCTTCTCCGGAAATACAAATCTATTGCCATTAAAAACTATTGAGACTGTAAGCATTAGTAACTCACATGTATATCTTTGGGATGTTCCCCTTCAGCAATTCTCACCATCCAGATGAACTTATTAATGTCGTCTCCCGAGTAACCGATGGCCCCGCCGAATATAACAAGCACATAGTCGACGTCCAGCATCGTCATTATCTCGTAAGCCGCACTCTCGTTACTGGCCATCGCTTTACCAACTAATGCAATATGGGAGTTGTTCCAAGTGTTATTATCTACCAGTGTTGTCCTGTTACCCATGCCTGCTATCTGTAAGATCACCAGGTATAATGCTAAATCACATTTCGATTAATGTCTTTTAAATTACTGTAACTTAATCTTTTTGTTCAACATCTAAATGGCACCACAAAATTTTACGAAATAATGTAAACCTATTATTTAATGTTGAAACAATTAACAAAAAAAGCCTTCACACCACTGGCGCTGCTAACCCCCCACCAATAACTTCACCTCACAGGATGAATCTGACTTGTCCAAGTATTCTGTCTATACATAATAGTATTTAAAAAGAGACAAGTAAGAACGTCTTGCTTGTTGACCTCTTATTAATTCTTAAAACCCACCAGGCGTTAATGTTATTTTTAACCAACAAAAAAAATTCAATTTACCTGATATCCATAATCCCACCATGACATAACTCTAGCGTCTTCTGCGGTATTTTGTGAAAGCCAACCATATGCTTCTCGGAAATCATCTAAGATCTTTCGCGACCTTTTAAACAAAAAAATTTACTACTCTAAAATATAAAATTAAAGAATCTTGATATTCTTACTATTAAAACACTATGGAGTCTTCTCTCACAAGCAGAGTCAAAGCCAGTAATGTTATATTTATATTAGCAACTAAAGCTGAAAACTCTTTAATAGAGAACTTTATAAATTAAACACTCAACTTACCCGTCATTGCCGTAACTTGCTAACACAATACTTGGACTTGAATATGCGTTAGAAGTTGCCCAAGTACAGTGGACTGAGAACAGCATCAATAAAACCATAAAAGCTATGAGTGTGCCTGAGCGCACATTAATACCCAAGCCAGCATCTGCTGGCTGTACTGGTTCATGAGTTCGTTTTTTCAATTTGCCTGCCTACAGAAGATTAAAATTTTATTTTTATCATTTATTTTGTGTAAGTATTTGTGATATTATAGTTGCATTACCAGTTTTAAGACTCTGTGTTATCTATGGTGTGAATGGTCTGAGGCATGACAATATTAAATAGCATTCAATGCAATGTATTTTTATAACCACCATGGATAATCAAAGTCTGATTCAATTTGAAAATTTTAATCCAGATTTGTAAGAGAAGTAGTAAAAGCAATATCAACATCATTCGAAAATAAACAATTGCACTTTACTCCACTGAACAAAGTTGGTGGATGACAAAGTAAGGGCTATAAAATTCTTACCCTAAGAAATTCCTTTGATCTATTTCGTTAATTATAACTTTTTAAAATTTGCATGAAACTTGCATATTAAAAACAAAAACAAAACTATATTTATTAACATCATATGCAAATCAATACCAAGATAATATTCACGAACTGATGTTATCTCAAATGGAAGTAGAACATTCATTATTACAAGTAGCAAGAACGACTTTCTTGTAACATGTTAATAAGATCTATAGAAAAGCAAACGGTGGGCCATTTACTAGATACATCATTTCAATACAGTCTATTTATATGGAGGTTTTGAATTTCAAATGACGTCCTTTCATCCCATTGAGAGCTTAACAAATCATTATAATTGTAAAGCAAAATAAATGACAATTGTGTAATTTAAATTATTTTAGCATTCATTCTTGTTATTTGAAATAAAACAAATGACCAGAACTTTTTTATTTCTCTAAATGATGTGACAGGCAGAACATTCACCTGATAGTATATAAAATTCATATGCATAACGGTAGTGTTAGTTAACATGACAAATATCATATTGACCAAGTCACTCTGAGATATAAAACTAGTAACATTACCACAGTAATTTCACAAACTACAGTACCTATCAAATGGGAACACATAAAATCAAGTCATTTTATTATATGAAAAACAACACATTAAAACTAAAATCAAGAAATCACAATAATTACCTTATCATAAAGGTTCTTTGATTCTTCTGTCTCATGTTGAATAACAGGCAAATCATCTTCTTTTAACAAAAGATCAAAAACAATGGAAAAGGAAATCCCAGCAAGTATACAGACCACTGGGGTCAGAGTCAACATTAGTCTTACCATAACACCGGCAAAATATACAGCACTTATGGCATACAGAGCCACTGAAAACGAGATAATTTAAAAACTTTTTTATAATAATCTATTCGAATTTGTTTAATTTTTCATAACATTAACAACTCCAGAAAGGACTCTCAAAAGAAGATCGAGAGACAATTTATGACTATTTTAAACTGGTATCATGTTTAATTATGCAAATTAGATAACAAGGTAATACTCAAAATAAAAATAAATAAAGATTACATACCGAAAACTCTCTCATCATTGATGTTCTTAATGCAATACCACAATCCTACAGGGAAAGTGCACACAAGGACATGCAGATCAAAGAAAAAGGATGACCAGGTTGTTGGCTGATGTTCTGATACTGATGCTATGATTGGAATGTGAATCTTAGCATAACCAGTGTCCCATAGTGAATAGAATCTGAAAATATGAATAACATGAACCAAAATGCATGTGGATAAAACAAGACAATATAACACATGTATGTGATGGTTACAGACAGAGTGAACAGAGCCAAATATCGTATATTGCAAATTTCTCACAAACTTAAAGTAGGTAGTTTTGTGATTTGTATAATAAATTATTATGCTCAATTTTTTAACTATTTAACAGTTTACATACCGGCCACTCCATGGTGCAATAACTCCAAAATAAGTCAATAGTACCACAGCAATGAATACCAGTGCAGCTGCTAATAAACCTCCTAATATTAACAGTTGTTTCCACTGTCCCTTGGGATTAAGACTGTGTAAGTATTTCAATGCACCAATAGCCATTAATAAAGCAAAAACTCCTAGAAAACAATGTTTATATCATCAAACCAATTAATACTATATTGATATAAACACTAAAGACTTGTATTGTAATAAAGTACCAGAAACATGAAACCAATAGATTCTTATTAATCATGGACCATTTTCACAAAATTAACAAAAACAGATAATATTTTATAAAAAAGACTAACAACAATACAAATGTGATCTTGTTACCACAATAACTTTATCACTGTTTAACTGTAGACAGACTAGGAATGATAATTAAAAAGGTTCTTAATTTTTTAATATTTACCTATTCTATAAAAAAGAAAGCATAAAGAGGTATTTATTAAAAAAAAAACAATGACATCATATTGATATTAATAATATAAAAGAAATCATAACTACCTGATGCTGCCATATGCTCGCTTGTACGGATTGGTTGAAAACCAACAAATGGTATCTGCATGGATAATAACAGCCCAATAATATAAAATACTGTATAACTGACAAACAGCCTCTGTGAAAATCTTCCCATAATGAGAAGAACAAACACATGCAAAGGTATTAAATTTATTATGAAAACATATCCTCCCCAAGCTGAAACCTAAAACAAAAATATTTACTGATAACAAAATATACCTACTGTTCATTTAATTAAAAAATTTGAAAATTAAACTTTTATACTATCCATAACAAACTTCTGCTCCAAGCACTTATATAATACCATATTATAAAATAATGTTTGAACATATATTTTTAGTCATGATATTAAAAATTGTAAAATTTTACTTCTTTAATGTAATATAGACTATATTTGAAGAAAATCATTTCATAGTTTATTACAATTCATCAGTGCACAAACATAAATATTTCCAAATATTATGGTTCATTAAAATAAATAATTATACAAACCATATAGAAATAGGAGAGTGCAGTACAGATAGACCAAAATACTGATCCACTTTTTACACTTTTTAGCCAAAGGTAATATGTGAACTGTAGAGCAAAGATAGCAATACCCTCATTGTCATAACTCCCTGCAACTGATCTGCTACTATAGCCTGGAACTATTGCTATGAAACATGCTGCAAACAATCCTGCACCTCTTGACCATAGCTCTGATGTTAAAAGATAAGTTGCTATTGCTGTTAAACCACTAAAAGAAGAACATTGGTCATGGATTATTACAGTTATTGCTTCATCCAAAAGAAATAATATGTTAGTCATTAAATTATAAAGTAAAATAGGATTGAATAGCAAAGTTACTTCTCCCAAGAATATAAATTATTAAACAGGATTAAAGAAAATAAATACTACCTGAAAACAGGTGCAAGGAACACGCAAATGTCTCTTATATGAACTGGTATGTTTAAAGTATGCAATATCCAGTGAATAGTGCCAGACGTTATCATGAGACCAGGATATACTGTTCCACCAACAATACGGCCAAGGGGATACCAGGCACGCTCGTCGAACCAATTAAGAAAGTTATAAAAACCATGTTGTACCATGTAAGCTGTGGACCTGTAGTTGAACCTGGAACACGCAATGTCCACGTCAAGTAAAGACTTGTCAAAATATTAAATTCTAGATTTCATGGTTGTTTTAGCAAGCACTCACCATGGATCAAACTCATGAATAATACTCTCAAAGCGTATCACAGCAAATAATCGAGATGCAAAACCGGCCAACCAAGCTAGTGACAGAACCGTAACCGTAATCAATGTACTAAAGCCGGCCGTGTTTTTAAATAACCCTTTATTAGGGCCGTGGACCGGCTTTGCCGCCAAAGTAGCCGGCATTTTTAGTTAAGGTTACTGCTTTATTTATTCTAAAAAACCACTTTAACAACTTTTTCATACATCAGTTCCAACAATACGAATTTATTGAAATTGATTGACTTTTCAGTGACGGACACGTCTCTCTTGAAAAATTGTTACCTTTTACAAAAATTATAGATTAGGTCATTGCCTCAAAAAACTTGTGAATAATGTAAACATAATTGTAAATAAATATACATGAGGTTAATATAAAAAAGTAGAAACAAAAACAGTTTTAAAAAGAAACAATTTTTTTATGAAACCCTATTCCTTTCTTTAATCTGTAGTTTGAATTATCCTGTAATTAGTATTAAAAAATAATCCAAACTTAATTTAAAAAAAATATTTTACAATTTTTTACTTTAAAAATTAATTAAACGTTATTCTTGATTTAAACCAAGTTTTTTTATCTGTACTTCATAGTATTTTGCGGTATTTTGACAGCTTTAGATTGATTACGAAGTAGTTATAACAGAAATGAAATCTATTTACTCGAAAGTTACTCAAAACAAATAATTAATTGGAAACGCTACATATTGATTACGAAAAAGAAGATTTATATTTTGTTTAAATATCATGGCTAATTATCAAGAAATAGTACATTTAAACGTGGGAGGAACAAGGTAATTTAATTAAAAAATATTATTACATATGTTTCTTAATTTTTGATATTATTACATTAATATTATTATAAAGGGTGGTAGATAAATAAACTTAAAAAACATTTTTTTTTCATTACTTTCAGATTTGCTACATCTTGGCATACTTTAACTTGGGTACCTGACACTTTCTTCACAGCATTGCTTAGTGGGCGAATACCCACGGTCAGAGATGAAACTGGTGCCATTTTTATAGATAGAGATCCAAATTTGTTTGGGCTTATTTTAAACTTTCTTAGGACCAGAGATATAGATTTAACAAATGTAAACATACGAGCACTTAGGCATGAATGTGATTATTTTGGAATAACACCACTCAGTAGGAGATTAGCACTCTGTGATGAAATGAACCATTCATCATGTGGAGATGTATTATTCTATGGCTATCTACCACCACCCAGTAAGTTACATTATTTCTTTTATGGAAAATATTTAATTGGAAAAATTACCTCCCCCTAAATAACCATTTTACTTATAATTTATACAGGCAGTCAAATTCAATGGTAGACTAATTTAACATTAATCTTTTAGGATTACAATAAAATTTATCTCATGAAACTATCAAAATCATAAGTTTAATAGACAGAAATGTCATTTACATCTCGATCAATGGACTAAATGTGAAGCCAATTTCTAAAAATTATTTGCTTGACCATTTATATAGAAATCTTTTTCTTTTTATTAGTAATTGTGTAATTTCTTATTCTCCTTTATGACAATGGTTGACAAATTAAACATCATGTTAGTATTTTGTACAGTGATAATCTATAACATCAAACTAACATAATTCATTTATGCAACTATCATTATATAAGCAAGAGTGTTTATATTACATTTACTTCTCTAGTATGGTAATTTATTATGAGCCTTAGCCTCCTGATGTCTAAAATTGCTAACTCTGCATAACTTGTATTGTCTCTTGCTTGTCACTTGTGTACCATTTATCTTATATTTTTTTAGTCAATCCCCCATTAACTAATAACGGTAATGGAAGAAATACAAACAACTGCTCACGAAAAAATTCCACAGCCTCAAACACTGATGTTGCAACAAACAGATCACACTCTCGAAACTCATCCCTTGATCTTCGAACTGTTGGTAGAATACCTTCACAAGATCAGCTAAGGTTTGTTTTTCATTATTTTCCAAAAAGTTATTAAAATGTTTTCAATGTCCAAGATACTTTACCATTTGTTAAATATTTGTTTCTGAGCTGCCTAAAGATAAAATAAGTATTTTGTTAAATTTATATAGTTATTTGTTATATGTGATAAAAGTTTTGTTCATTTTTCATAAAAAAGAAACTAATTATTGAAAATTAAACATATATTTGCTAAGTATCCATTAAATTGATAGGCACATGAATTTTTATGTACCTTTTTAATGACCATTTTAATAACAAAGGATTAGATTTAATTCATACATAACTAAACATGTATGAAATATATAATTCTCGAAGATAATGTTCAGAATTAAATATTTCATACATTTCTATTGTTCAGGCATTGCTCCAGATGTTTGTAATTTTGTCTGTGGTGACCATATAGTAATTGATAACTATCTGTGCTTAAATTATATATTTGGGATCATAGTTTAAAAATCTCCAACCATCATGACATCAGCCTATTGTTGTCCAACATTGAATACAAGTGTCTCCAATAGATGTCAGGCATGAAGGGCCCAATGCCACATGTGTCCAATATTTCCTTTTGATCTTCCCCAAGGTCTTGGTTGGAAATGGGCAATATAATTTACTACTTTTTTATGTACTTGAATATTTTGTTATACAAAGTTCATGCACTTTCAGCCGTTGTGGTAGAGGGCATTCAAGAGCAGCTTCGCTGGGCAACACAGAAAGTCATAAAGGCTTGCGGCCACCTGAAAGTATGGACATTGACAACCAGTATTTATTTATTGCTCTTTCTTACCATTATGTCTAATATTCTTTTTTATTATTTCAGTAAACAATTGGGCTGACAGTATGAAAGTTCAAATTATTAAAGCACATCATAATTGGATTGCTGTGGCTTATACACATTTTGTAACAGGATACAGGTCTTCTATTAATTTATTATTATATGTAAGTTATGGGTTAACTAGAATCTAACCTGATGTTAAGTGATATTGTTTTTTTATTTGGTGAAGCACGTAAATCTAGAATGACCCATAGTGTTTTAATGGCCTTAATCTATTAAGTCATAATTTTTGAAATATCACATACTATGGTAATTTTAATGGCCAGGACATGTCCAACCCAGTGTCCACCTGTTGCGAAAAAGTAGTGTGCACATATTACACTTTCTAGTTTAAAGAGTATTGTAGCTGGGGATGGACAAGAAGTAATAATTAAAAACCACTTTAAAACAGAAAGTGGTATATGTTACAAACATCTAACCAAACACTTCTTTCTTACCAAGTAACCATCTGTTAGATGACTAGTTCATCTCTTTGCTCCATCATAAAGTCTGTAAATATTTTGTTGTAATGTATAAAAGAATAAATATAGATAAAAATTTTTTTAGATTAACTGACTCATGCGGTTGGTACGTCGTGTTTCAATCACCTGTGCAGGATTCGGTTATAGAACGCATAGCTCTTAACGCGAAAACTGGTGGAGGTGCTACATCCAGCGGTAGTAATACATCTGGCACTGATGTGATGTTAGGAATTGGAAGTGGTTCATTAGTAAGACTATGGGCCTTTTCAACTCACACTGAACCTGTAAGAAGGACATTAGTAGGTCAGATTTAGATTATTTTAATGTTGTATTTATAGAGTTACTAGGACAAAAATTAAAATAGTACCTTATTAAATGAATGTAAAATATAACAAGGTCAAAGGACACTGGAACTAGTGAAATTACTGGGAGAATGAAACTAAATATTGTATTTCGAAGCAAAGAGTAGTTCCTACTGCCATATTACTTACCCATAGGGACACACATAATTTCCAAACACCTAACCATAATGTTTTACTCTTGTCTAGGTGCAATAAAAATAAAATTGATATTTTTAGGGACTTTCAACCTGGGAGTTAGGGTGGAGCACCTACTATTTGTAGGGCCGCAGCTGGTGGCTTTAAGTGGAGCGGGTAGCCGCAGTAAGGCTGGCGTGTGGCACACGAGCACACAACATTGGCAGACACAGGATGTCGCCCATCTTACTACGCACGACACGGCTGGATCCTTCCTGTTATTAGGCACTGCTACTGGTGCTATAAATTATATTGGTAAATATTCCTCTCAATATTTTCTGATGATGATAGCGGTGATCCGTCTTTTGCGGTACGGGTACTTCATCTGATGCGTAGCACGCAGACCACTGGCCCACAGCCTATTATATTCCTTTAGAACTTTGCTTTATTTATGCTAGGTGCAACTTGTTTTCTTATTACTTAAAATATCTTTATACATCATCATATTAATTAATGTATAAACAATTTGTCAGCAGCTTCTCTGTTTTATATTTGTTATATTAAGAGAAACTTGACAATGTGTTATGTACTGCAGAAATTGAACTAGGAATCCATATTTTAACACAAGACGTTATCCACCACTTTCTAAAAGCGTGTATTGAAAAAGATAAATTTTATAACGGCGTTATACTCATCAATTATGGCAAAGATTTACAATTCAAGAAACTCACAGATAATTATAAATTTTACTATAATGAATCCGGACTTCAATTGCAAAAGGTGTTAAGCGAAAGCTATATACACTTGACCTCAATTTCACTTGGTGTCAAGTCACAATAAGATTACGAGTAGTAAAACGTGCTCGCCTTAATTGTCTGGCTGTCATATGTTGTTAATTAGCCAGGCAAATTTTAAACCTCATCATCAATCAAATTTCTTAATGTGTGGCTGCAAAATTTAATGTGACAGTGACATCCTATTGTGCTAGATAGAGAGAACAATTTTTAACAACTAGGTATTAATATATTTAATTTTACAGACATGCAAAAATTCCCTCTGCGTATGAAAGACAATGACTTACTAGTGACACAGTTGTACAAAGATCCTAATCAAGAACCCATCACAGCCATCTCAGTTTACCTCACACCAAAAACCAGTAAGTCATTGATAATTATCTATAGTAGTTAATTTAAATAAATATCAAGTAAGTAGCTAATTGCTTGTCTATTGATAAGGAGATCCTCAGTTCCATTCTGAGGCCAAAGGTTATGGAGATTAGTTGGTGCTAGAATTTTTTTGAACCCTTCTGTCAATCTAATACTCTTATTTGGTAAATCTATGACAGTCCGAGACCACTTCACCATTCACGACCTTATTGTGTCGCTTAGCACACAATACATTTTTTTATAGTAAAATCAGGGTTTGAGAATATTATCTCATGTGAAGTAATGATGTGGTCCTGGCCCTGACCTGAGAATGATTTCGGTTAGCTTCTTTATTATAACTAAGTGTTTAAGGTGCTTTCAGATCTTTGCGGTAACTGGATCGAAATAGCGTATGGAACTAGATATGGTTCTGTGCGCGTGATCGTTCAGCACCCGGAGACCGTGGGCCACGGACCGCAATTATTTCAGACCTTCACGGTTCACCAAAGTCCTGTTACAAAGGTAATATATAGAAATAATAAATGATTTTTTTTTAAATATGTTAAACAGTCCTCTTAATGTGTTCACCATCGGGACCTCTAATTAGAAAAAAGCCAAGGTCATTGATTAATGCATACAAAGTACGAGTTCATGAGTGACACGTTCACGAAAACTTACTCTTGAAACAATTTTCTTCGTTAATGTATAGACGTTAAGAAAAATTAGAGAAAAATACAGTTATTTTGTTATCAGAGATTGAATTTTGTTTAAGAATATCTTTTGTTTACCTTCGATTGTTATTATTGTTTTAAATGAAGGTGTCGCTGTCGGAGAATTATCTGGTATCGGTGTGTAGCGAGTACAACCACGTGCGCTCGTGGCGGGTCACACGCTTCCGCGGCATGATCTCCACGCAGCCAGGGACCACGCCGAAGGCCGCCTTCAAAGTGCTCGCATTAGAAGCGCCCACTGCCCAACCTCACAACGATTGTGGTAATGATTTTCTTAGCGCTTAACAATACAAAAAAAGATATTGTGGCAAAAGTAGCAATTTTTTTTTATTGCTATTTTCAACACATGTTATCGAAGATGTATAACCAACTCCATGACTTTTAAAGATTTTTTTTTTATTGCAGAGGTATAACTTATTTCGGTAGTTTTTGTCCGTTCTAATACCAGGCCACTCAGAAAGTTTTACAGAAAAAAGTTTTTATGTATAAAACACTGGTCACGTAATTATTTTGAAAACTTCGATTATTTAAAAGTAAAAATACCATTGTTCCATTTTCAAATTTCTATCCCCAATTTTAATTAAAATTTTCTTGCCTCAGTGTGCTGGCAGTAAAAAAATTAATTCAAGAAAACAGACAAATTACGTACGAGGAGATTCAGTATACTCTGCAGGTTGATTCAAGAATTGTTCACAAGATTTTGCACGAACACCTTCGCGTAAGGAGAATAGTTTCCCGCTGAGTGCCGCACAACCTCACCGAAGCTCAGGAGCAGGCTCGTCACGGCGTGTTTACGACATTATGACAGGTGACCAATCCTGGATTAGCAACACGATCCAGAAACACAGCGTCTGTCGACAGTTTGGTGGTTTCAAAATAAACCAACGTCTACTAAAGTGAAACGATCGAGGAGCGCAGGGAAATTTTTGATCGCTAGTTTCTTCACTTTGACAGGGTACCTAATTACAATTCCACAACGACACTAAAGCAGCATCAACGCCGAATGGTACAGCACAAAATTCTTGCCAGAAGTTTTTTCTGCAATGAGCAACAAGGGGCCGCAAAAACCGGACTCCGCGGTCCGCGGTGTCCTTCTTCAACACGACAACGCGCTCGCGCACCCTGCGATCAAAACAAAGGACTTCCTGGTTTCCTCACTAGACAGAGTCTTAGGACCCTCCTTAAAGTCCTGATTTGGCTCCGTGTGACTTCTCTTAAGTCCCTAAAATTAAAAATCAGCTCAAAGGGATTCAGTTTTCATCTCCGGAAGACGCGCCAGCAGCGTTTGAGAAGGCCGTGGAAGAGGTGTCTGCGAAGGACTGGAAAAAATGTTATGAAAATTGGTGAAGAGTTCTTTGAAAAGATTTATTAAAAATATTTTTTCATAGAAGTTAGTTTTTTAGTTTCTTAAAACTTTCTGAGTGTGCCACTTATTGTATTTCAACATCAATCATAATTATCTCTTTAGCCTATTAATATAAACTATTGAATGTACAATGTTTTCCTTCGTTTTTCTCTTGGTCCTGGGTTAACTATCGATATATATCTTTTATACTTGTTTATATTCCAGGTCCTTACGGCGAACAAGATGAAGAGCAAATATTTATTCAGAAAGTAGTACCGGATACTGACACATTGTATGTCCGATTAGCTTCTAATGGCAAGAGGTAAGATCTTTTGTGTAACCAATTTTTTTTTCTATGTTCTAAAAATAACGGCATTCGTGGACATGTAGTATCCGCCAATTTACATTTGGTCATCGTGCTCTATATGTGTCGTTGATTCTCTCTTTACATAGCAATGGAGTCTGTGTAGTAATAATAATAGACAGTTTACTTATACTTTTTATTGTCTCGTTATTATAATGATGCTAAATAGGACAGAAGATTGCGTTCGTTTTGTTAAGACTAGTAGCAGCACATTTATAATAATTATTACTTAAAAAAAATTACAGTTATAATCTGAGAACACAAGATAATAGATAGATAGATAAAAACATTTATTGTTACTACAAAAATACACACGCCACATACAAATAGGCAGACATAAGAATTTATGCACGATAATATTATGACTTACATTCTATGAAATAAATACACTTAAAATATTATTGTGTGCGTGCTGCAGCGGTACAAAAGGCCGCAGCTCAGTAGATTATTCACGTGCTGGAGGTGAAGCACTGATTTTCAGCAGCCACCCGCTGGTTTAGTCACGAAAGTCAATAATTTAAATTCTCAATAAATTTTTACATAGAGTTTGCACAATACGTTCCGTGGACGGATCTGCGGTGTCGTGTTTCACTGTTGCCGAATGTGAAGGCGCATTAAGACCACGACGGTTGCTTTTGTGCGGACATCGCTCGGGTGCTGCCCAATTGTGGGACCTTACCGCGCCCACGGATCGTGCGGCGCGTACTGCACCGCCCGCCGCGCCCAACGGCAATGGTGAGTTATAGTGCTGAAGAGAACACAAGCTGATGTTTCTTATATTCCTTATTGTACTGTTAGGTCCTCGTGAATGATCTTATTTCACTCTTTGTATAAAATAATAATCGCAGCTATAAAATCTTATCAAGTATCGAGCTGCCATCCGCAAATCCATGTTCACTGTAAGCGCATCTTTTACAAATGAAACCTTGACCAAGGTAGCAAACATTAAAAAATAAATAAATCTTTCGCTTTGCAATTAACAGTAGTAAATACAATAAATAATACGTTTCCGTCTAGAACCAGTGGAATTATGGAGTTATCAAAATATACCATCTTCCGCCTCAAGACACTATTATATTATTCAGTAAATGTATTGACTAGAGCCTTACTGTTTTGGACTGAAGTATAACTTACCACTAAGTACCTATATGTCCTACTGCGCCCTCCTGACTTAATTATAACAATATTATTAAAAAAAAACAGAAGGCGAGGAATCTCCTGTGCCAGACGGCGGGCCGACTCCGGACGAACTGGTAAGACTCCTCTCCGCTTGCGAGCTGGACGCTACGCCGGCGCCACTGCCACACTCGCCGCACCGACCACTACAGGCACCATGAAGGCCCGCCTCCAAGCTCTGCAGCGCTTTGCTCAACTTCTACTCAATGATCGTGCATGCGTAAGTCATTACGCCAAACACAGTTTCGACAAACGGGAAAGCACTATAGACGCAAGGAACAGCACTGAATATTGCAGGTTCGAGCCCCGCTATAGTACAAATGTGATAAGTATGATCTGTCGAAAATGTGTCGTCCTTAGATTCGGTTTAGCTCAGTTGTAAAGCGGTAAAAGTTATGGGATTTCATTTAGACATTTCCTGTAAAATATCGTAAATGATAATCCATTGTTTTATATTACATATTCGTGTTACAAGAACTAATTCCATACAATTTCCAATACGGGGATTCGAACATGAAAAGCTTAAAAAGAAGTTAAGCTGCTGAGCTTTTGTGGTTTGTTCGGATTACAGAACATAAAATCAAGTTCTTGCAAATGTAATTGAAAATTATTAAAATTTATACACTGTTTTATATAAACTACTTCTAAGGTTATAGAATTGTCAAGTTTTTAAAGTGAATTAGGATATTTAATAGTTGTTAAAAAAAATCTTAATATACATTAAAACACTATTATATAAAGTATCTACGAGATCAATGATCTCTGTAACCATTTAAATTCAATATAAAATTACATGTAGTTATACATATATTTACTGATGGTAGATCTCTGTTGCCGATTACTGAAGTAGAAGGTATTTTAATTCGATTTCCTGTCAATTAATGAAAAGAACTGAAATTGATAGACAGTAGAGTCGTTTCGATGGCTACCCAGACACTAACAATGCTCTTAAAATCCGAACTAGTAAAGTTTGCATGTTAATATTTTGCGGCAGACGCAGGAGCTGCGGTGGTACCTACCCTATTATTCTCCAGCGATAACCACGAGCACTTACCACCAGTAATATATTCTGTGTTTATAAAGCGACAGTCATACATGCTATACGTCTCAAGGAGGCGTTGGTTTGGTACCCGCTGAGTTTAGACTTTAGATGAATAAAATGCTTCTGAGTAAACCGACTTAGCCAAGAATATTAGAGGCAGACCGGGCAGCCACCAACCTGCACTTAGTTGAGAGTGGTGAATAAATGAACTCTTTTGTAAGAAAAGGCTTTCAAACCCTGCAATGGGAACAAGTGGTATGATTATAATAAATAAATTTTTACCGATTTCTATTAAGTCAATACATTAGCATGATATCACATAATAGGACCACAGATACAAAAAAGTGTGTTATTTATTTATGTATGTGCATAACTCAATGTATTATAAAAACTCGTGCTATGAATTATTATTCATGTTTAAATAATTTTTTACGTGTAATGCTTTTTTTTACATTTACGATTTACCTTTTTTCATATGATGCTTAGTGTAACCGAGGTCGTGGATGATAAAGCGTGATCGCTTAGAATACTCTGGTTCTTATAAAGATTTCTACTTATGTCGTTAAAAATTACTGCTTATATGTATTAGATATTTGTTTTCATTGGAAGTCAAAAACTTTTCACTTTTTTTATCACATGTGCTGTGTGTTAAACCAAGAGTCGGGAACCTATGACACCCACTGCATGTTCAAAAATAGATAATAATATAGAAATCAATAATAACGAAACTATCAACAACCTGAGTGCCGACTCCTGTTTTAAGTTTAAAGATTTACTTTAAACGGGGCTGGCCGAAATATAAATTACACTTCATTATTTAATGCACTTCAAAATGTTGCATGTTTATATAAAACAAATTGAATGAGAAGTGCATTTTTAATTATTTGCAGTGAAAATCAACTTCTATTGTCATTTATCGAAATTTCAATATAAGCTATATATGAAATATATATATATATATATATATATGTGAAAGAAGAAAGACCAAATGTTTGATTAACTTTTCACATACTAATTTATTGTGTAAAAACTTTCATCAAAATAACAAAGTATAGAAAAGGAAATACATTTCAATATAATTGAGTCTATTTAATTAATTTAATATAGCAGCTATTTAAGATATTTTTTTCTATTAATTTGTTTTGTTAATGTTAAATCGATTCAATTGAAATAATAACTTTGGACATTTCGATTGTCAGTGAAAGACTGAATTCGTTAGCGAGATCAAAGTGAAATGTTATTCTAATAGCTATTATTTTTGATCATTTACTCTGTTAAGAATAATATAAGTAGCGAGTATAAAAGTTTTAGATAAATGAGATTTAAAACTAAATGTATTTTTTGTTAATACTTTTGATGTTAACTTTATTCGTATACATTTGTGTCGATGCATCTTTTACCACAATACTATAGTAAAGATATATGTGAGTAAACATATCGAGTTATTATTACACCTACTCCTCGTGTTGAAGAAACTTAAAGAAACTGAAGTGTCTTTACAAGATTCTTAATTGAAATTTATTTTAAATAACTTTATAAAAAATATTTTAATTCAATTATGGATAAACAAACATAGATTAAAATTATGTAGTGTTAATGACACTATGATAAAATTTCTAAATACAGTGTGCACAAGCCATGCTGGTTTGTGTTTATCGTACCATCAACTTAACAATGGATAGCTCCAGAACCAAATTAAAGTCCTTTGTGCAAAAATATAAGCGACACGATATATAAGAAACGTACGGTTATGAGGGTCAAAAAAATAAAACTACACAAAAAGTATTTACTCGTAAAAACAAATTTTTATTAGTACCATAAGGATTTTTTTTCAACTCTTGACATCGATGATGTATTATATGATTAGATTTTGATAAACAAAGACGATCAAGGATATACTTTCATGAATAAACTTTATGCTGATATATTTAATTTATTACATGTAAAATTTTACCAACTACAAGATAATGAAGATTGATGTAGCAGATCGATAAAAAACGAAAATGTTATCAATTAGAGCAGAAAAACTTATCAGCGACGCGTTTGTCTAAAAAATTTAAAACGAAACTTTAAAACAGAACTCCGTGATAATTACACATTCAGTAATCAAATCATAAAACATTTAACATAAACCACATCACCTTTATAAAACGATAATAATAACATAAAAACTGAATGGAACATATTTGATACATTTTTTGAGAAGGAATGCGGAGATAATAATAATAAACAGGTCAATTAAGTTATAAAAAAAATTGGGAAATTCTTTTTCATCTATTAACCATTGTGCAGTAAATAACAATAAAGTGAATAGATGATGATGAACTACATCGCAATCACCAAAACGACGTGAATGCACAAATTGACTAGTGAGGCAATCAGTTTTCATTTACCCATATACATTCAAAACCCTGTTGTGATCTTAAAATTAATTATTTAATACTATGCTTTTGATTATGGCACAAATTTCAAAAAGGTTAAATAACAAAAATTATGAAAACCTTTGAAATAAGATTAAAAAACATTTTTTTTTAATGTGCTGACTTTTTTCTTCAATTTCAAACAGTGGTGATGGGTACTTGCCCAGAAAACTCTGACTCGATTGATGTTGACATCCGAAAGACATCAATGCTGGGCATGACATCCAAACTCCACTACATCTAGCCTTGTGTTCTCCAGGGATCTACAGTTACTATGCATTAGTTAGCAACTGTGCCAAAGTCGCAATTAAAGCGTATTTTAAATAACGAAAATTACACTATTTTTAGTATTCTCACTTCGGTAACTTTATGGTTTTCTTAATAATAAAAATTTTCAAAAAATTAAACTGTTAATCACATATCAAATATTTAGCACCACAAGCAGTAAAAATATAACATCAATAAACACATTGCCAAATAGTGCTTTGTGCCAATATTTATTAGCTTATCTAATATCTTATCATTTAACAAAACAAAGTGTTGCATAGAATTAAAAAAAATCTACATTTGTACTGCATGATAAAAAAACATAAACAGCTTTCCTAAATGTTCCCAGTATTGGGACTCGTGGCTTTCGCGTGACAGAAGAAAATCAAGGCCACATGTGATATAAAAATATTGACCCAGTTAAAATAAAAACATTCGTGTAAATAACATTATTATATTAAAATAATTTGTAAAAATATAATTAAAATCGCAGCATACATTTGTAAGCATATAAAAATCGCCTAAAATTCTTTATCACTCAATGAAATATAGTAAAATTAAATTTAAAAAACATGTATCTGATATGATTGAGAACTGATTAAAACAACACTGATGAATTTAAAAAGAAGTCTTTTATCTCTTGAAAGTAAACAATAAAAAAAACCTATATCAGGGATCTTACTTGATAATACTTTGAGTTGTGTATTTTTTCATCTATAATAGGATGACACATGACCGTAACTTTATGTATGGTTAAAAGACAATGAGGTTGTAGATGATGAAGTTTGCTCGCCCAGAATACTATATGCCTCTTATATTTCGATAAACTGAACACTGCCATGCTGTTATGGCAGCAGATATAAAAAAATAACCAAGTGGGTTCAATGGAATTCTACCACCAGCAAAATCCCGTGGTCCGGGAACCGAATAAAATAATACCATATTACAAGAGAAGTTAATAAAAAAAATCAAGCAACAAATAATGACGTACATAAACATGAGATGAACTCCGTCCAAATATTTCATTAATATCACATCCTATCTAGAATTATAATTGCCTATGCTAATAGTAGTTACGATGACTTAGTAGTAGTTAAAGTGGGGAGGGGCTGTTACGGCCGCTATTTGTTCATCCTTACTTAAATTTCCTTTCATGTTTGGCGATGCAGTCACGACTCAGCTGGTACTGCGACTATTCATGGACGTCAATGATTACTTTTCATTTTGTAAACTGTTCACTCGTTTGCTCACTTTCTTTATAAATAAAAAATGTGTAGGCTCTGCACTGCAAGGTTCTATACATGGAAGATGACTTTCCCACACATTTTTTGTATACCATACCTCCAATATTCGACGAGATTAAATTTAACTACTACATCAAAATTATTAAAATAGAAATGTTTTTTTAATTACTCTGATGGTAATATGAATTAGTGATCTTATTTCATTACTTGAAATTCAATGAAATTTATTATCATAAAATGTGGGGTCAGTGAGAGGTGTCAACATGTAACACCACAAAGTGAAGCCTAACACAAGGTTACTTATAATAAGCAGTCGCTGTGAAACTGGATAGTAAGCAATTTCCCCAAAGTTGGGGAAACCCATATGATTGCAGAACATGTGTGCAGCCAAAGGCGCGACGAAATGTCCTGAAAAAATAAATATTATACAAATATATTTTTATTAGCCTTTGACAAATCTCATCACAGATTTAAATAATTGTTTTATTTGTTTTTATCAAAAATTTGATGTAATACTTAATTGTAAATTTATTTATAATATAAATATAAATAAATTTACAATTAAATAATTAAATTACAATTAAATTAATTTTAATATAATGTAAATTTATGTATAATTCTGTCCTAATTTTTTTTAATCAAACACACACTAAATAGAAAGGTATAAATTGTATCAGTGATGTTGTATACACGAACAAGTATTACACATGTAAAATCACTACTAAGTGAGCTGAAGGCTGAATATCAATAAGTTGTTGTCTATATGGCAACACTTGCACAGAGCTATGGCCTATTAGCATCAATGCAGTACTTATCGTGGCCAAAATTTGTAAAAACAATTATGTTAACACATTCTTTTTATATAGCATATTTATAATTTTGTATTCGTTTGTTTTTGCATATCTATCTTGCATAGACAAATAAACAACTTATCTACTACTACATACCCATTAAATGTTTTATACAAATCATATACTATTACTGAGTTTCACCAGTAAACATGTGATTAAACTGCAAGTGCAACATAAATGACATGTAACAGTAAACTATTACCAGTTATGTATGTTTATAACATATATAAAGTGGCAACAGCTGGTTTTATTTTTGAGTAAATAGTAATAACTTCTTATTAAGTTACCAAAGAAATTAAATAACATCAAAAAATAATTAACATAAACTTACCAGTTCGAACAAATAAGTAAGCTGAGTATGCACCAAAAAGACTGGTGTACATGAACTGAAAAGCTGAAAATATAACATTATAGCGTTTTAGGAATAGGCTAGAAGTTGAAAAGCTAAATTTAACACAATGAAAACAAAATTAAAATTGTTATAAATAATATTTAAAATATTTTGTTTAAAAGTTTTTTTTAATTGCAGACTAACAAAGAAGATTGTTTATTACATACTTTTCAAATTCCATTGTTAACAATTTGTATCTACATACAAAATAAATAATTACAAAGAAATTTATTTGTGTAACTATTATAAGTGTACTATTGATATAGTAAAATACCTGAGATCATTAATGAAGTCTTAAAATCAAATCCAGATTTCATTTGTTCAAAAATATGGTGGAAATGAGCTGAAAATTACAAACATTTTATACTCAACAAATCATATTAAGTAGTAAATCTATAGATTAATAAATATTTATAATCAAATATATAATATATAAGCACCTATTTATTATATCAAAGCAAATTTATACTTATGTTAATATTTTATAATACAACTGTTTATTAACTTGTGGAGCATTACTAAAAATTTCAAAATAGTAAAACTCATAATGTTCATTAACAAACTGCTTTTTAAATATACCATAAGTATTGGCAAAACATAAATATATCTGTTGCATATAAATGTAATGTTAGTAGCTTTTCAACTGAAAACTTTAGATACTGTAATTTTAAATATTTTATGCCTTTATAATGACCTCTTATAACAAATTTCTTTTTTATTAAAATATGATATTCATAAAACTACACTTACCAGTTCCAAAAAGTAAAGGTCCCACATATACAGCAGTAAATGGCTCCAAGCATTGAAGTAACAAAGGCATCATACATGCACGGAAAACCCACTCTTCACTGAGGGGAGCCATAATATGATTCCTTACCCATGTGAGGTCTCTCCAGTTTACAAACCAGTAGTTTGGTTCTGTAACATTTGATATAACAGCTTCCTTAACAAATTGTAAACAGCAGTGTATTACATCTGTTACTAATAAAAATATTATTAGATGGATGTAAACAGCACAAGATAAATTTTTAGAGGAATATTTGACAACAGACCTATGTCCAGCAGTGACAGTGCATTGGTTAAAATGATGATGATAATGAAATAGATGGATGTATTTTCTTTAATTTTGATATGTCTCATAAGGAGATAAATTAAAAAAAAATTAAACCTTATTTTGATAATTTTAGGTAGTTCTAAATTAAAATGCGATATTTTAAGTTTTTTAATCACTAACATAGTGTAATAAAAATCTCTTAAATCTTACCAATGTATAGCTTCCAAGTCCCTGACAAAAATTGCATAGTTAAAGGACCCAGAAACAAAACTGAAGTCAAAGCCAAAGGAGCAAAAAATGCCAAAATGAGTCTAGACAGACGAAGTCCTAACTGTTCATATATATCCCCTTTTTGTAAAGTTTCTTCTTTAAGAAAGGACCAAGTGATGAACGGTGCAAGCAGCATTACACAGAAAACACTAAAGAATCTTCTTTTTATTGTAGATGGATGATCTCTTTAAAATAAACGTAAACATCAATTTATTAAAATATAACTTATTTATTATTTAGTATAATAAAATAAATATATTATGTAATAAAATATAATAAAGATTTTAAACTTAGACTTAATAAACAACAAATTTATTAACATATTTTTTCATGTAAACAAGCATAATTCCGATAAAACAAGTAAATCAAAAAAAAATCGTAAGTTAGATACCTGCTCAAATTTGTCCTCCACACATATAAACTTGCAACATATGCAAAAGTTAAAAATAAACTAGCTAAAATAGGAAAAGGACAGCTTTGACAATACATTTCCGTTTTAAAATGTGTTTTTGTGCTTAATAAGAATAAAAAAATAAATGTTTAAGTCATATTTTTAAAAATTATGTAAAACAAAGTATGTCAAATATAATAAAATTTTTCTACATTAATGAACAATGACAACTTAAGTCGTTGCTTAAAATGTCAATCGACTGATTGAGGAAAAATAAAGTCAATAAACAACGTCATTGTTGCCAAATGAAGCTTTTAAAACGTCATCTGGCAACACCCTCAAATAAATTAAAAAAAAATTGAATAAAAAATCAATTCATCGGTAAAACACAAACTTGTTCCAAATTTACAAAGACATTTGTAAGCAACAAAAGCACAATCTCTAAAGTACTAAATTTGTACAGAAACAAAAACTTTTGCATAGACAAATGAAGATAGAAGATATTCTCCGCAATTTTTCTTAATCAATTTGAGTTAAACAAGTATTTTTTTTTTCTGCATAGGTTCTTTTTTTAATAATAGGACAATGACATGAGATGGATTTTCGTCAAACGTTAACAAAACACTTCGCACGTAATAATATTACTTTACAAAAATTTTATTTAATTTCAGAAATTTTAATATTTAAATTTTATTATTTCAGATCTATTTGTAATTTTTATTGTTACATTTTAATTTAAGGGTAATGCCTAGTTAGTTTTTTTACGAGGATGGTATATTCTTAACTACCTTGTAGCGGAGTAGAATAAAAATATAGTAATAAAATTTGAAAAAATAAAGATATTTTGTGAAGTGATAATTTACGGTAGGCGTTATCCTTTACCTAATAAAAATAACATGACTTTGTTATAACTAAAAAAATATTAAAGTAACGAACACAAAAAACTACCTAGGTAGACGTTACAGTAATTGTTATAATGACTATGTTTTATCTTGAACACATCTTATGATGTTTTTATAGGTGGCGGCACGATCGTTGTCGCCATGTTAATTCAAATCCGCCATATTTTTCTGAGAGTCGCCCTTTGATTTTTAGGGTAGAGTGAATTTTTGTCGTTATTATTTAAATAATGGTTTTTATGAGTTAACTATAGTATTTTTAGTATTAGTGATTAGTGCAATATATGTGAAAGAAAAAAATTGTCTTCAGTGGCCATTGTGTAGTTTTATCTTTATTTCTTGTATCGGGTCTTCAATCTATTCTAAACAGAAAATGGCCGACGGTGTTGGTGCGGTTGTCTCCTTTGTTTAGGCTGAATTATAGTGAAAATAAGCATTAAAAGAAATAATGCCTAGTGCCTCGTTTTCCTCTTCGCGTTCTTACGTCCGTAGATCGCGAAGAAAAGGCGGGCACAGAATACCACTTCCATCCAGGACACAATCAAGTAAGTTATCCGGATCGGTTGATGTCGCACCAACTTGTACAAACGGCTCGTTATCGACATTTTCATCAATGTACGTTAAAATGTATGCACATAAATCTTAACGGGTATTAACAAGCGTCTTTCTCTGTAGAAATAAGTTTTTTTTCTTGTTTCACATCTTTATAATTTTGATATAGAAAGATCACGTTATTGTGTTTTAAGTACTTAAATGATTATCCCGTTCAATGTTGCGGTTACTATACATTATTGGATTGTTATCCACTCATATTTGAATACATATAATGTATAGCGCATTTCAACGACATTTTGCGCAATATGAGTATTGATTGGTAACTCAGTCATCATTATACTGGTACTACAAAACAGCTGTTTGAACAATAATGGTTGATATTCATACATTTTATTACGAAATATTTCATTACACGTCAAATGACGAATTACAAATGCTCTAAAATAAGGTATAATTAACTAA
Organism: Pachliopta kotzebuea; assembly: GCA_018246255.1. NCBI lineage: Eukaryota > Metazoa > Arthropoda > Insecta > Lepidoptera > Papilionidae > Pachliopta > Pachliopta kotzebuea. Next base: position 26,791 of record DWLS01000566.1, read on the forward strand.
TGGAAGAAAGTTTACTTATATATGATTTCTATATATATTGGATAACCGTAAACACAATTTTTTTTTTTAACTACTATAATATACATAAACATATAATAATTTAAACTTTTTTTAACACTTTACGGTTACAGTTTTATGGAATAATAAAAAAGCATAAAAAGAAAAATGTTTAGTAACTTTTCGAATTTTGTACTATAATTAGCTGTTAAATGTTACATAAATTTATTTTAAGCTTTTGAAATCTAAAGTAACAAATAAATTATTTCTTACTAAATTCGTAATTTTAAAGAATATGAACACTTTTTGTTACTGTTATACACAATGTTTAATAATTTTTTAATAAAATTCAAAAGGCTTTCTTTGTGAAAAAAGTATCAAATTTAGTTATTAGAAAATGATTGATAGATATTATATTATACATTTAAAAGAAGAACTTAGTCAATATTTTAAAACTATTTTTACAACTAACTATTAAAAATAATTGTTGTCAATAATACAAAGTATGGTTTTATATTAATTTTGTTGTAACTCAATTATTAGGTAGTTTTGATCTATTTTAATCATTACAAAAAAAAAATAAAGAAGCGAAGCGTTAAAGCAACTATCTAACTTTAATTTATAACATAATAACAGAGTCATTTAAATGAAATAGGTCAATTTAGTTGTCAGTGAAACAAGTTTTAATTTCAGTACCTAATATTTATTAAAGTAATCAGAATATACAGTGAATTTAATATAACAGTGAGTTTACAAAGTTTAGTATTAAACATATATTTAATACAAAACATAATAAAAATAAAGATATTCTGTAAGATGTCATCAGTATTTTAAATTATATGGTTACAAAATTCTTTTAATTTTTAACTGTATTTATTACGAAATCTTTTTTGTTATGGCTTATTGCTAGAAACATACAAATAATTATACATAAATAGATAATGTCTCTAAATTGAACAATTTTTCCAATCGACAAGAAAATTCTTGAAGATGTCTGTTAATATACATATATCAGTAACTAATAATGTATAAACTCTTAAAAAATGAGAACATGATAATAAATACTATATACTAAGTATTTTTTTACCTATGTGCACTCTGTCTTCATTAACCTTGTCAGAAAAGGTCATTTATTATTTTGAAAAAAGGTTTTTTAACTTCACATAAAAACTAAATGTGTAGTTGTAGTTTTGTGTATCATTACATGTAGTAATACTAAAAAGGTACAAGAGCTTTATAACATAAATAACAACCATTTTTTGATCAATAAAATATATATTTATCTTGGAATAAGACACAGAAAGACATTATTATAACTTATTAAAATTAGGATTTCATTTTAGAAATGATTTTAGTCAAAATTATTATGTAAAAAATTTGTATCGACAGTTTATAAAGATTTATGTCAAAAATAGATAAGTGTATTATGAAAAAAAATAGTCACAAAATATGTTACTTTCCAAATTTCACATAAATTACACTTGAAAGGTTGTTTTTATTTTTCATTTTTAAGGTTGCTGAGTCAATATTAACAAGTTTCATCAAACTAGTATCATAAAATATGTTTCCATATACAGTGATTTTTTTTATGCAATATCACACAGACATTATTACATATTTTTTTTGATAACGGTTATATCAAAAGCGTTTTATATGAAACATGATATAAATTCTAGGTGAGCCATGTGAATCTGTACCTTGCCCGAACAACGTGACAGGCAGCGCGATGGCGGCCACGGCGTGCGCGGGGCCGAGCGGCAGCGGTGGCGGTGGTTCGCCCCCGGTGCCGGCCGCCGCCGCCGCCACCACCGCCGGCCATCACAGCCCTTATGATCTGAGGAGGAAATCACCGCCCGCCTACCACGAGCCGGGACCCTCCGGCACCTGCTCTCTACCAGCTAGGAAGAGGCCTAGGACGTAAGCAACTTATATATATATTCTGGTGATGAAAGCGCTGACTCGTCTAATACGACGTATACAGCTTATCTGATGCTTGGCACGCGGACCACGGGGCCCGCGGCCTATTAACTTAAACCTAACCTAGTGTTGCTACTGCTCCTAGAAGTGTAGCT
>DWLS01000567.1:0-28817 GCA_018246255.1 Pachliopta kotzebuea
GAATTTTATCTTTATCACCCTTTCGTACAAAAATATTTCCGTTTTTAAACCATATGTATTTAAATTGAGGGTAGAGGAGTTTTTTCGCGTTCCACAAAATAGTTTTATTCGTTTTCGTTAACGAGTATCTCATCATAACCTTTCTATCCCTTTATTCGTTATCAATTTGCTTACTTCCAAAAATATTCTTCGGCAATAAAGCCTTTATTTTTGCTGCTTTTCTCCAACTATCGCATTCAGTTTAGTTTTTTAATTCAACTAGTAGGTAGTCGTCTTTCCCACTCTTTCTTTTGATAAGGTTTACGTCCTTGATCGATTTATCATCTAGATTTAATTTATTGCAGACTAATGTAGTTACACGACGTATATCGTTTTTCTTTTAACTGTATCCCCGTTATTTCTATTTTATTTTTATATTGGTATTGATAGATTTCCGCAATACGTTGTTCTAACGCATCTATTTTTGTTTGTAAAATATTATTCTTGTTATTAAGTGCGACATTTTTGTTTTCCAGTTCTATTACTCTTTTTTTTAAGACGTCAACACTATTTAATACTTCCTCTAGTTTATCGTGACAATAATTTAAGGAGGTTTCAATTGGTTCCAGTTCTCGTTTGAAGGTTGTTGTTGTGATAATACTTACTTGTTTTGATAATATATCCAATAAGAATTGTTTGGTATCAATTCATGAACTACTTGTCAGCTGCCCTGGAGGGTAAGAATTTTCGTCCTCTTCGTCTGGAATGATTAAAGATCTTCTAACAGAAGTGTATCTCTGGCATTCCTTACAAATCCATTTTATGCTGTCAGAATTGCGCAAAGCAGATACTTGCTTCGCAGATAAACCTGCGCAAATCTGAGTTGTGTGCACTAGCTTCTCACATTTGCTACATTCAAGACCTGGACTTCTTTTAGTTATAGGTCTTTCACAACTGTTGCACCTATTCATGATATTTTTGTTCGAAGGTAGGTAGTTTCAGAAAAAATACTTTCGACACGCGTCCGCACTACGTGACAACAGCGAGTGAACTGTTTGAAGACTTTAATCTTCAGGCACTAGGGGGTTTTGGACGAAAAGACCTTGCGAAGTTTTACAAACGCGGTCCCTGCGAGTTAAATTCGGCGGTTGACCTCTTTCTCTAAATTGAATCTACGTAGTTGAACTGTGTACATTATAGATACTTATGCACTAGATATTCTTCAACACTTATTAATGCTAAGTTCTCAACTACCACTTAGTGGCGCTGAATAAAACGCAACTTATGTTTATGTACATAAATTAGTTATGATAATCGCTCCTTTTTTAATACTTTCTTAGTGCCATTTAAAAATTGTTTTCAGATTTAAACCCTCTTGAAATCAATAACTCACTTGATGCGGTTTTAACCAGCTACGGGAGGCTCCGGGTATTTCGATGAACGACTGGAACTGCGAATATCCGACAGTTTCCTCAATATATATAACAGTACCAACTACATTCTTAAGACGTTATTAGGATGAAGATTAATTTACAAATTTATGGAGATCGCTGGTATTATTTGTGCGATTTCTTTCAAACGATTGATTTTTAGCGTCGAATTGAAGTTGATCATATTTTTAATATGAATACTTATCTAATGACTTACTATAGCAGACTCCATAGGCGATGAAAAGCAGCATATCGCAGAGGTCTTGCTCTTCGATAGGACCTACGCAGAGAAGCCTCACGAGATACCGCAGTCGCTCCAATGTGCGCCGTAGGGGAAACATACTATTTCTACATAGTTGAACGCTCAACGTCACTGTCACAATAATCAATGTATTAAATTCTTATTTTCAAGTTTAAGTTGTATAATAATAAAATATATTGACTTAGTATCACATAATTATAAGTATGATAATTTGCTTCGAAGTCGATTTTTGATTGAAGTTGGATTCAAGTGGCAATTGCACTGGTCGCGCGGGAAACAGATTCAAGTGACAAAAATTGGCTGAAATAATGATACGAAAAATAACAAATCTTCAAAGCTAATATTGTGGTGACACTTACCCAGTGTGCTGGCGTAGTGACTAGCGACGTGCCGTACAAAACTGTCAGTGTCAAAGTCACCGCAATCCAGCCTGATCCCTTGAAGTAAATGGACCTCACGTAGAGGGATACTGGCAGTCAGGAATCGCCTAGCATGGTCGTAGTCACGCATTCGGTCTGTTTTTATATCAACAATTAAACGGTTTAAATAATAAACTAGCGAATTTACAAACTTTTTGTTCTTAACGAAGAATTCAAAACTACTTTAAATATCCTTCAAAGAAGAACAATTAAATTCAGAAATTTATTCTCTTTAATATAAATGATCAAATAGTCCGGATATAAATGTAGACCTCATCACACCCACTCCCAACACCATAAGCTAGACAAGATAGTACAACGAAGTTTCACATTCACGGAGTCGATTAGTAAAAAAGATGACTGGCATGCAAATAATAGTTTTTCTTTGTTCAACTAGCCGATGCGACGAGCATGGCATTCACCTGATGGTAAGTGACACGCTTGCCCATAACAAGGCGCTGGTTAAAATGGTATACACAGCTTCACATTGCGCTCGTCTCCTTCGTTACCTCAGTAATTTTACTAGTTACACTTTAAATAATATCGCAGAAATGAATACACATCACTATTTGTCTGATGCAGTATGAGCTGCGGTGGTACGTACCTAAACGGTCTCGGAGACCTATTACCAGTAATGTACTTTTTTATAATCTATTTATAACCCATATAATTATTTGTTATTGAGATAAAAATTCTGATCTTACGAAAGACCATGGCGATGAACATGTCCGGACAGGCGATGGATACACTACGCCACACGTAATCCGGGATGCCGTTCCCTCCGCCACCAAGTGCTGGATCTGCTCGATCTGGTGTGTGATTTTCGGCACATAAAATCTATAAATAATTAGTTAATTTCATATTAATTTATATATTGTTAAGGACTAAGCCCATATTTTTTTTTATCCTATATTTCCCTATTAGCAATGTATTTAAGATTCTTTTCTTTTACTTTCCATAAGTAAATATTCAGATGTACCATTTTTAGTTTTACTTTGATGCATCTCTAAGAAAGGTACGATTACCTGATAAATATTGTCGTTAAAATAAGAAATATTTTTAGATATTACCGTGAATGTATTAAACAAAAAAGTAATAAATCAAATGAAAAAAATGATTGGCCTTTTTTTCCTTAGTTAAAGGTCATAAAGGTCCCACAACAAATCATGGACTTAAGCCAATTTCACCTGCTCATAGTGCACACTGCTAATTTACCAACGAGGCTCTGTCTTCTCAACAAACCCTTTTGGGCCAGAGTGGTGGGAGAAAGCCCAAATCCATCCCCTCTTGGAGGAGGCCTATGACTAACAGTGGACCTTTATGGGCTGATGAATGATTAATTAAAGGAAACATCCGTCAATTTGATAATCTTGCACCTTCCAACGTGGAACAAAACAACAATTTAAAATTATCATAACACAATAGGTAAACAATTATTATTTCTAACTACTGATTGCATAAATATTATTAAGGGACCTGAAATCTAAAATGTGGCCGTTTCATAATTGTTAGTAAGGATATCAAAGCACTTCCGGTTCCGTCGGCTATATGCCCATACTCCAATGCCAGTACTCGTAGATTTCTCAACTCTCCAAGACTCCTTAAAAAACACTGCGTTGTCACCGGTCTTGGGATATATTGACCGCTTCCTGGTAAGAGAGGCACACAATTATGAAGATTAAATGGCCAACGAAATTCCTAAGTAATCTGGTATTTAATGTACTGCCCAGGGTCGCAATCGGATAACCCGGTAAACATACTCATATAAGTTCTGTCTTACACTTTGTAACACGATTTGTTCAGGTAGAATCATTTTGAGGCCGGAAGAGTTATATTAATTGATACGAAACACGGTGATACCATAGTGACGAACCACCAGGATTAGAACAAAGATTCTTTAGTTCGGTTCTGGTGCCAAATTTTGAATAGTAGAAAGGATTGTTTTAAGAATTCTATCAATGTAATAGATTAGGAATTGTATTATACCAAACTTTGCTATTGTGATAATTTGTACCTTGTTATTTATACTTTGATGGTAGTATCACACCACCATCATAGTATAAAAGAAAATTTATTAAGCCGTTGCTATTATACTGAACCCAATAATTTTCTTTTACTTATTCAGCTTTTTATTGTTTTTGAACCGAGCCAACGGTAAAGCGTTACTATGGTGATGAACGAAGTAACAAGAGATCATAACAACGGATAAACAACCATTAAGACAACTACAAAATGACGACCGAAGACAAATCGAGATTGATGAAACTTTTGCAAGACCTGGAGGTACCCGAAGTAAGGCTGCCAGAACGATGCCAAGGACTGATCAAAGATTGGCATGAGAAATATGACTCGGTATTGGAAGAGGTTGTTAACGTTGAAGTTTTAGAGAAGTATGAAAACCCGTATGTTCCTGACAAAGATTTATTAGAAGAAACAGAACGGAAGCTGCGAGAATTGCTAACGGAAGAGAAATTGTATGTGTTTGTAAAATTTTGAAATTCTGCAATTAAATCTTGGTAACTTTTGGTACACAATAAATTTTACTTAATTTAACCATCATCTATTAAAATTTATTTTTAGAAGTAAAAAGAAATTAAGGGAAGAAGCTCCGCATAGTTCTGATCCAAACAGACCATGGCGCACTAATTCAACCAAAGAGAAGCTGCTAAGAATAGATTGCGACTTAAAAAGACATTTAGAAAAATCGACGGACATGATTAATCCGATGGCTGATGACGACATGGAACAATTAGTTATCAATTGCAAAAAAGAATCGGAAAACTTTGCGCCGGTTGGAGCTGAAAGACTGCGAGAGACTGTTGAGGAGGCAAGAAAGTGTCTACCTAATTTTCAATACAGGTCTATTGAAAATTCTACAGCCACTGCTATACTTCCCGAAGCCCATGATCGTAATAAAGACGTAACCAACAATGAAAATACCATAGAATGAATCATAACCAGTTATGTAACATTTAAATTGATTAAAATTATAATAACAGTTATTTTTCCTAATTGCAATAATGACCAATCATGAAAACATTGAGGAGATCTAAAAGCTTCGATCGGAGTGGAGATCTTTGGAGGAGGCTTATGTCCAGCAGTAGGCGTCTGTTGGCTGATAATGAAAAGTTTCAATTAAATATTAAAATAGTTCGCTTTTATACGGTTCATATGTTTTATAGTTATACATTCGAGAAAATAGGTAAAAAGGATTTTTTTTATTTGTACAATAAATAGAGTCAATATAATTATTGGCCTTCTTTAAGAGTAGAAAAATACTCAAAACAACAGCCCTTCATCAAGACTAGAAATCGGCGCAAGCGTCGCCTTAATATCCAGGTCTCTATTACGTTGTAAGATTAGAATGTGCCAAAATAGTCTAGAGGCAAATTTTCATGCTCTGGATACAAAAGTCATCAGTTAGATTCTCAATAAAAAATAGTATTTTTGCTTTTCTCTCTTATAATGATAATTTTGTCCTTTCATATCTCCTTGACCGGAATAGATATACTTTTTTTTTTAATTTCGGATTTCTCGTCTCCTTATCTTATACTTCATTTTATCCTGAAGCATTCATTTGCTTCTACCGGTTTGATAGCTACAAGTCTTACGGAGTATTAAAGTCAACACATCAGTCCTTTTTATAATGATGGAATCAGATAATGGAGACTGAAATGGGCTTTTCCGTTAATTTAACGAGTTTTAATTGGCAGTATAAACAAAGTATAACTCACCTGTAAGATAACTATAATTCACAAGTATCGGATTTTCGTCATTTCGTACAAAGTTCCAGAGGAACAGGTATTTGAGCGAATGTGAATTAAAGCAAGCCAGCTGTTGTATCAATCGCACGCCTTCCAAACGCAAGCATGAGAGGTTCTCAAAGGAGACTAATTGTAAACTATCCTGGAAGCTGGAGAGTTAAAGGTATCTTACATATAGTTATGTATTAAAACTTACAGATTATAAATTTACCGTACTCCATATCTTTTTAAGCCCTGTTATCAAATAAATATAATAAATTTTCATACAACAGACATCTTATTATGGCCTATCTAATCATCGGCTCCAGTTCCCTTTTTTCGCCTTTCTTCGTGGCAATATTTTCTACATCCATATTAATTAAATTAAAACCTTACATGATATGTACCATATTATATTTAAGAGGGTTTCAAAGAAAGTCTTCCTTTTATAATGATCCATGAGGTTGATTTTTATCAATTGATCATTCACAATCAGCCGATCTATTTGGACCTCGTCTTCTTCCATCTTCTGTTAAAATAAAGAATTACATTTAAAAAAGTTATGGGGATGAACTGACCGTTACGAATTTGTAGCTAAATGTTAGCTCTGAAATATTATTGATCTTTCATTAACATTCAGTGTCAAAGTGTGTAAGTTTATGTTGAAGTTTATCGCCTGTTGATAATGATAAAACTTTAAACCTTCATGGAGCTCTCCAAGCCTCTATGAAATTCTTTCAGATAAAGTGCTGGGAAACGTTTAAGTGCTGCATGATTTCTCCAGGTGTGGTTTCCAAGCGGAGTAGGCATCTTGAGGTTAGGATATTGACAGGTGAAGAGGACTTCTTCGCAGTGTAGCTGTCCGCGGATATACCGCTGGGCTTGTGAAATGGACCAGAATGTAGTATCATCGGCTCTGAATCAATCAATAAAGTTTGTGTTTCATTCAAATTAGTGACAAATACTGATATCCTTACAAACAAATTTCATTGTATTAGCTAAATTGTAAGCGTGTATTTATAAGTAATAATCAGCCTTCAGCGACAGTTCAAAACTAGCGGAAGATAATGAATTCACCTCAAAACAGAATCGGCGATCTGCAACCCTCTGTTAGTCTCGACGTATTGGAGCCAGATGAAAGGGTTGCGACGCCAGTCGTCGAAGGCCAATAGACCTGGACTGGGACAGTATATCCGAGCCCCGATTGAATATATATCGTTGAGCAGCGTCCAACATTTACAGCGATCTTCATCTGCATTTACACCAACAATTTATGTTTTTTTTTATACCACTAAGGTGGCAATGAAGCATACGGTCTGCCTTATGATAAGCAGTTACCGTAGCCTATAGACGCCTGCAGTAACGTTTAGTTCATGATTGACAAATGATATCGTAATTGTACAAACCTTTGAATGTGTTATATATTATTTATTTAATAATGTCACGTGGAAGCAATTTGTCTCTAATGAGTAAGTTCTTGATAAAGCTAATTAGAAGTGCAAGCTGATGATAACCGTTATGCAAAAACAGGTTGCATTTTTCGTACACCTGTTAAGAGAATCCTCTTATGAATTCTCGAGGTTAGTGCTAGAGGACAAAATTCCCGGAAAATGCTTTGGTAGAGAAATACTTTGGCAACATGGAAGAAAGAACCGGCTTTGAATACCTTCAATTAAAAAGAATAGCTGACCACCGAAATAGTTTTATCTTTATGAATTTTAGTTTGAAAGCACCTCATGATGATGTTAACTTTTTGTCCACTAAGCTATATAACAGTCTGGTATTTTTGGAAAAAAATTCTATCACGTACTACTGAACTTCCTGGGAATCTTTATTTTTCTTATTACATAAAACTAGAGTGAACATTCTTTAATTAACTAGTGGAAATTGTGTTGTGGGATTCTTTTGGGATAAATCAAAGGAAGCTGAATGTCGGTCGTGGTTTAAGAGATCTTTTACTACACGACCAAAACTGAAAGGGTTTTCAATGAATAAATATCTCGTTATAATCCTAAATTCCTCCAGAAGGTAAAGCTTTATAAAGATTTCCTTGATACCCTATAAAATTTTATGTATATTTCTGATAGAAAATCTTTAATTTAGGTAACAGAAATGTTTCAATAAAATTACATACCTTCATCTTCCATTATTTATGAATTAATTAATAAATATAAAAACAATACAGATATTGTGACTTTGGCAAATAAATTGACTTTGACACATGTTTACATTATTATGTTTAGTCTAGGGCTGTGAAGAAAATAAATAAAATAAGACATTCATTTGGAATTTAGATATATTTGAAAAAATATACAAAGAATTAATATTATACTTATTTCGCTCTGTACAGTTTTAATATATACTAATAAATGCGTTAAATAAAATTAAATAATAAAATTACTCCAAATGTTCAATTCAGTACATTGTCGCCGAAACACAGTTTTGTGACCCGTAATATAGCGGTGTCATTTGGTATAACCACAACGGAAACATTGTACCTGTTAATATTCAAACATTCAGTATCCGCTTAAATATTAAGATTTTTGATAAGTTATAGCAGCTCCATTAAAGAACATAACTGTAATATGATTTTTAAGCCTACTACTGCTTTATATTATTAATATCAATGTACAAAAGTTCCCATAACACAACCAAATGACTTTTAGAGAAAATAAACTAGTCCGTCATATTTCAAGATTATTACTAGATCCTCATAAATTGAGGAGCTCTTATGAAAACATTGAAAAGGAATTAATCTTACAGTGCGACATATGTATAATACGCTAAGACGAAAATAGTAGGAAGTAATGTCAACTACATCATATAAAATTATAGAATGCCAGTCTCACGAATTATAGTTTTTAATGTATATTTAAATGAATCATTAGCTACCATTGTACAAATAATGTATACAAAAAAAAGATGTTTTTAATTATACGGAAGATTTTCACTTGTGATTAATGATCTATTTTAAGCAAGACAAGTTAAGGGAAGTACAGTTTTCTTGAATTATTTTTACTTCCAATTTTAATTCATTGTTTTAATATCTACTACAGTGTATGGATACTTTATAGTGACTATTTTCATTATCAATTAGGATGTCCTAATTGATAATGAAAATAATCATTAATTACGACAAAATATAGATTTTTAATCAAGTTTAACTCGTATAGGCCGGATGATGTAATAAAGTGCTTTGATAAGAAATAAAATGATAACTGGGTCAATAAAGTAATAAAAATGTGATTAGTATAGTAGAAAATGAGCTAAGCAGGACCTAATGTTAAAGTCCTTGCTCATTATGATGTAATGCTAATTAATTAGGATGTTTATACAGCACCACAGTACATATCGTTTTTGGGCAAAGGATGTCTCGTTACCCTAACAATTTGAAAAGATTGATTCTACAATAGTAATATTTGTATAACAACTGCTTAGAAGCAAAGATTACAGTGGCACTGATCTTCGTTAAAGTAGAGTAGTTTCATGTAAAATAACAAGTAACAGGGTAAATGTTAGTGTAACTTGTTTTGAAGTAATATTGATGTAGTTGAATAAGAGCTTCATTTTAATATTTTATATATAATTAACTAAAAGTTTGACGAATTAAAAAGTCTAGAACAAATTGTAAGAGGATTGAATATTCTAATATAGCTAACGCGGTACTAAGGAATGTTTATTATGATTGTATCTATGTTCCACTATTACAGTATAGACGATTCACATTTAATACACCGAATGGACATCCACATAATCTATGAATAATAGTAATGTGCCGAAGAAGCTTATCCGCGGATATCCATTGGTAAAATAAGTGTACGTATTGTTTAGTTTTGGGCGGATCTGGTAAGAGAAAATTTGTTTATAATAATATATGAAATTACAAAAAAAAAATTACACCCGTAAATCCAATAGAGTTCATTAAAAATTGTTGTACACTTATAGGGCCAAATCCATTTATTTGTTTTAAATTACTGTTAAGTAATAATTTCTACTTGTATGATATCCGCGGGTAAATCTTTTTTATCCATCTAACACATCACTAGTTAAGTTTAAAAACTGGGACACATACTTACGCTAATGAAAAAAAGATATTTGACCATTTATTTAATCTGACCATAGACATTTTCGTAATGATTGAAATGTCAGTGTTGTTTGAATGCTTTTTTTTTTATTAATGACACTAGAAATGGTCGAATGTCTTTTCATATCCAAATATCAATAATGTATAATATATAACATATAAGATAAACGCTATTAACCACTAACATGAAAATTTAGAATAACTCCTCTACGCTGTTTACCAACTTCAAGTTATGCATATTTAAGTATTTTTTTGCATAGCTAAAATGGATGATTATAGAGGATATTAATTGTTTGGCAGTTCCTTAAGTGATAATTATGTTACATTGATTTTAGATTTCTATTATTAATGGATGCGGCAATAATGGAAGAAATAAAACGATAAAGTGTTGCTAAATTAAATGTATAAAAATTATTAAGTCAACAAGAAGTATATTAATAGAGAATCGTTTAGTTTGTCAATATTATCCTTCATAAAGTTGGTTAAATTTTTAAAGAATTAGAGGATAGGAAGTGTATCAGTGAGGCTATATTCGCTATAAATGCAAAAGATTGTTCTTAAATAAATGTTAAATTCTTGCATGTTTACTATTACGCATAATAACGTTATGCTCTGGAACGTTTTAAAAAAAGCACATCTCGATTTAAGAAAATTCCTATTAAACCTTCTTCAACATGCATACTGTATACAGTAAAAATATAAGAAAACAGATAAAATCAATATCTATTCTAGTCCTAGTACAACTGTTACCAATTGATAAAACTTTTCTTAACTGCCTCCATGACAAATAGCTTGCCTTATAACACAGAGATCTCTGAACGATTTCGAAGTCACGTTATGAATTTTGTTAGTAGGTAGGATTAACTACCTTATGCTTCTGCTGCCAATACATGATATCCAGTTTATTAGCTGCATGCTGTACAATCCACAACATCATTGAAAGTTAATATAGTCCGAAATTGCGACAGAATTAGTCCATTGTAGATTAAAAAACTATTTAGAACAATAAAAAGTACAAAAAGGTATTATTTCAAATCACATTTTAATTGATATACCTCTGTGTTCTGTTATATGGGATGTATAAAGAGAAGTTCAATAAGTATTTTATGAAAGAAATAACCTCAGGAGATAATTCAACTAAAATGTTATATATATATATACAACTAAAATAATTGATTAGTTGTTAAAATATCATTAAAAAAATTCTAATCATTTCATTAATTTGGAAGAGATAATAGTGGCATACAATAATTATTTTACATATTATTTTAGATAAAATTATTTAATTTTCTATCCAGCCGTTAAGCTTTGTCACTGAGCTTTGACTCAATATTACATTGAAAAACTATACATGAAATATCGTAGCCCAGAGAAAATAGGCTTGTGTTTTTTAAATGAAAACAGCAAGGAATGAAACAAAGTAATATGGCACAGCCCATTTTATACTTTATAGTTGAATACAGTAGGACACTGCACGGGAAAAGAACTACAAATACACATACAATAACTACCACCAAGACACACAGTTCATTACTATCGTTAGTTCAGAATGCATTAATACATTTATAATTAAAAAAAAACAATCTGTTTTTGTAAATAATTAGTATATGACTAATTATTTACTGTATATGACTAATTATTTACTGTATATGACTAATTATTTACTGTATATGACTAATTATTTACTGCAAGAGTAAAATATCACCGTATAATTTTTTTTATAAATAAATCAACCCTTTTTACATGAAATGAAAAAGATCATAACCACGAAATAATACACAAAATATGCCCTGTGACAGTTATTTGGCAGTATTTACAATTCTTTAGAGACTCAAATACCGGTGATGAGAATCTTCATACATAAACCCTCAATGCTACTAAATTATATTTAAAAGAAAATTGTATTATTTCACTAATAACTATTATCGGTTAACATGAAATGTTCTTTCGCTAATTCGGTCGTTAAAATGCCTAAGAAAATTAAAAAAATATCACCAAAAATCTAAAAATACACCCATAGTCTAGAAACGTACTATTACATTACCCTTATACTGCCAAATTTGTTTTATTTATTATAATATTAACAATGGATTTGTTTCGGTGGATTGACAATGGATAAATGTCCGTGACGCACCTTATCAAATTATCAGAACTAAATAAAAAAAATTACAAGTCTATGCTACTTCTTCACTGAGATCTTCTCCTCTGAAAGACGCCATTTTAGAATTTGCTTGTTGTATTTTTTTCACTAAAAATAACGTGTGTGTTCCAGTAATTGAGTCTCATATAGTCAGGTATAACATAAAAACTTTTTGATGATGCATTATTGCAAGCCTCCGTATACTCGAGTAATATTTAATTAGGAACAGGTTGACAATAACTCAGTTCACAGTAATTCACTAAACAGTGACTGTATTACTAAGAAAACTAAGATATTTTTAATAATTTACACAAATTATACTTGAAAATGAAGGAGGCAATGCTTGAGCAAATCCCGAGCAAGTGGACCTACAAGAAACAACCCCTCATACTTTAGTATACCTTTCTTTAATAGCACCACCCATCGAGTTATTACTTATCCAAACAATCCTAAGTCACCTATAAATCGCTACAGGTTTTGGTCGCATTTGGGTTACCCCGCAGAACTCTGTTCCGCTTTAGCATCATAATAAAATTATTAAAATTCAACTAACCATAGAATAAACATCGGCGGATTCGAATCGCAAACCAATCTATTCGGTTACTGCTTAATAACTTGAGATACCCACAACAAGTACGTTTACAACACAGTTCATAGTTCAGTTTATAATCATGGTGACACTAAGAACATACGCAAAGTAACGAGTCATGCAAATGGCCACTAGTGACAACACTGAAGTTTATTTAGTCAATAACACATCTAATTATGCACTAAAAACACTTTAAGCACTAGGCTGGGCTGAAGACATGGAATGGGATGACAGCTGCGTGGAATCACTTCTTTTTGGGGGAGCTGGTGGTGGACGTTTCTTCACGAGTTTTGGTTCGGCGCGCGGCTGCGATTCGCGTCCGTGCATGTTCTCATAGAAAGGCTCTTCAACTGAGCCATAGTGCTCCTGCACCCACATGGAGACACTAGTCTCTTTGTAATCTTCTGATAGGGGGTATTCACGAAAGCCCAGTACTTCGTGCGGAGTAGTAGCTGGCTCCAGTTTGCATTTTTGTGCTACTTGCCATTTCTTCCTCATCACTCGCTGGAGATCTTTAAGGAATTCTTTGGGAGGGTTGCTGTTAGATTCAGCAAGTTTCTTAGGTGAGGACAGTCGAGTACTTTCATTGCGTTTCGGCGGGAGAGGTTTTCTAGGCGATAACGGAGACGGTTCCTTAATATTAAAAGAGATCTTTTTATTCTTCTTGTCAGAGAGAGTTGGCAATTCATCAGCAAAGTTAACTTTTTTGACGGCGCCGGTACGCTCTTTTCCCGGTTCAGGGAGCTTCTTCTGAATAGAAGGACTGCTTAGTTTCTTAGTCTGCAATTCTGCAAGACATGCGCCGTATGCAGCAGTTTGTCCATAAATACTCTTGTCCGAGTGTAAAGAAGATGTTCTAGAGGCTTCTGAATGAACGCTATCCAGTGATGGCTGCCTAGGAAAAGAGCGAGTTTGCTCAGGATTTCTGGAAACTCGGGACTGTCCAGCTCTAGCAGTTTGTTCAATTTGCTGTGCAGTAAGTTGATTGACAATGTCATGAACTCGCCCTGAATTTGCTTCCATGGTATGCTCCGGTGGAGGTGGTGGGAGACTAAGCTGTGATCCACAAAGATCATCGATTGGATCTAGTGGCGGAGGAGGTGGGGGAAGAGAATCAAGACTGAGTGTTGAGCTGAACATTCCCTCTGGAATCTCTTCGGGTGGCGGAGGGGGAAGATCCTCGGAGATGGTTACTTCTGGTCTTTGAATGTTATCATAAATCGGTGTGTAGCCATACAGAGAGGAAGATGTGTCGACAGTGGGACGATAAATATCGTGTGAAATACTTTCGTAGTGTACGTAAGAAGAATCATGTCGGGAGGGAATAATGGTAGTGTTAAGATGACTGCCATTGGTTGTACTATACATGGTACTTTCAACTGGATCTGTTAAACAATAATACAGTTGTGTTAATAAGTAATTATTATACCGTTTCATATGTTTCGACGAATACCAGTAAATAAACATTCAAAATGAATATTTATTGAAATAGAGATACTGCAAATATACATTTTAACTATCACCACTAAGTACAAGATACGTCTGTAATTAAAGCGAATTCTACAGCAAAAATCTAAGAACAGAAAAATCTGTACTATTACTTTAAAAATTTGGATAATTTAACATTTTTTTTCTAGGAAATTAAAGAAATTGTTAGGCCTTTAAGATAATAAATAAATTTTACATTTCTCACCAGCATGGTGCCGCTTGAGGGTAGAATCGTCGCGCGGTCGCGGCCGCCTTGTCAGCGTCCCGCAATCGCCACGCTCATCCTCTTCTTGTGTAGAGTCTGTCTCCGCCATTTCCTTCAATTGCCTAGTCATCCAAGTCAAGGGGATATTTGGCTTCATTGAAGGCTTGCGTTTTATGGTTCCTGTGGTGAAAAATAAATATTTTTTTAATTTAAGTTTACTTTGCATTCCTTGCTTTATATCATTAAACCGTATTTTGTAATTAATAATGAGGAAGGGGTATTGTTTTTTTGCTAATTTACGATAAAAGAAAAAAGGTTGTCAGATCGTTATTATTGGTCCGAGGGTTTTGGAAAGCGGTTAAGAATCCTAAAACTACTATTTGCAGTAACTTGAAGAACACTTACCCATAGGGAATTCACAATCAAACGCGCTCTCGGAGGCCGTGCCTCCATCGGATAAGCAACCACTGGAACTTGATGAGGATGCCCTTGAATGCCTGCAAATAACATATATTTTACTGAAGACCGCCAAACGCTGTGGTTACGAAAACCGATGTAACATACCTTGCTAAAACGTTACCACCGACTTCAATACCATCATGTACATCCATGTTAAATGTATATACTTAAAAATTTGTTTAATTTCATATTCATATTCAATTTTGTTAAAAAAAAACCTTAATGACTACATTGGTATATAATCATCAAACAGGATTTTACATTCGCACAATGCAATATGGATAGCTTTTTTGTTCGACGGTACGTTGTTCCAATGTAGATTAAAATTCGCCAAAGCTACATAAACAACCCAAACATACATCAAAAATAAAATAATAATACATAAACATTTATTACACCACATCTTATTAACAGTAGTAAATAAAAAAGTTACACCAACCTGCCGCTGCTGATGTCGGAGCTAGCGACACTGGCATTGCTGGATGTGGATTGGGCGGGGCCGTTGACTCCCGCAATCACGCTTCCATTAGTTTTGGTTGGGATTGAAGATATCTAAGACGAATAAGTTGAATTTATAAAATTAAGTACAGATTAAAAGTATATTGGTACACCATATATTATTTACTATGAAACTATTCAA
Source organism: Pachliopta kotzebuea (assembly GCA_018246255.1). Lineage (NCBI taxonomy): Eukaryota > Metazoa > Arthropoda > Insecta > Lepidoptera > Papilionidae > Pachliopta > Pachliopta kotzebuea. The sequence goes on from DWLS01000567.1 coordinate 15,439, forward strand.
ATATTTAACAAATTTTTATTTGTATACTAACAGAGCAGGAACGCGCATGAGCTAAATGGTCCAGGTCCTCTTGCGTGAGCTCCGCCACCAGGGACCGATAGTTATCCAGAAGTTGACGGCCATGCTGCAAACAAAAAGCTGGTTAAAGGTGAACATGTAAGATTTTTTTATTAAATTTTTACGCAGTAAGTGTATGTGTTAGATTATGTTCAGCAGAGGAGTTCTGTCAACTGGTGACAAGATTTTCAAGCAGGAAGTGCATTTAAGATTAAGTCTAACATTGTATATCCAGCATTGGATATCTATCGATGATGATGACAGTACATAAGATTAAAAAATTAAGTCAAACTGTATATTTAGTGTATACTAATACAATGAATTAAAGTTATAAAGTTCAAACAGTTTAGAATTGTTTACCTTAGCAATGCGCATAGCCATCAACCACCTGTCCAAAGACCTCTGATCTTCAGCGCATAAGAATTTGATGAACTTGACACTCTTTGGTTGCTGGAGCCTTGGGTGCTTTATTGCGAAGCAATATTCAGTTGGTGATTTGTATTTCTTTCTCCAGTTCAACCCAACATACACTTCGTTAGTTTCGAATGATGCCAGGCACACCAACTCTTTGAGCGTCTTCATCTTTTCCTTCGGCAAATAGTACAGCCCTATTGGAGATATAACTATTATGTATAATGGCTCAAAATATTTAAGATATACATGGTTCAATAAATAAATATCCTTTATTTTTTTTCCTGCCCCAGTGGATAAGCGCTTGCATTGTAAAAGGGAGGTCTGTAGTTCGAATCTGGGGTTACTTGTGAAATTTGTTGGAGGTAGGGTATTTCCAACCATTACATAAATTAACATAATCAGTTAGCTATAATTTTATTCTAGGCAGGGACGTAGAATAATATTATGGCCCACTGCAATAAATCATTGTTTATTAGCAATAAAAACATCCCTATTTAATGGTTACTCTAAATATAATAATAACTGGATGTTAGTAAAATATACTTTCTATTTATAAGTTATCTTAAGTAGTTAATTTTTTATCTTTTTACGTGAATTTCATTGAGAAACCAAGACAAGGCATTCGCTTTTATGACGCTCAGCTGTGTATGGTGTGGCCACACCTCGCTTAGCAATATTTTAAATATATTTTATTCAAGTGTTGTTTAATAAAATAAAACACATTTAAAGAAACTTCACGCGAGCTACTGACCTGAAGGGCGCAGCACAAATCTGTACTTCTTCCATTCCTTCTTTGTTTCACTTTTCAAATACAGCATGCCTTCCATCTGGGGAACGCGGTAGCCGGTGATCGAGGGTATAGTTGAAGTCCCTGCGCTTTGCCCGAAGAACTCCTCCAGAATGACCTGTCTGGAATGTTCATCTTGTTCACTGGAGTAACCTGAAATTATATCATGGACATGTCATCATGGTAATGAACTCGCACATCAAGAGCCTCTCGCAATATGACAACGAATGTTCTATTATTAGTTAATTGAATTATAATATAGGTATAGAAATTCAGGTACATTCAAAAATCAATATTCTTTATCCACCTCTGTCATCTTCAGAGAGAAGATACTTCTCCGGAGTCTGGAATAATGATATTTTTTCGGACCTCTCGACGAATAGGATCTTATTTTTGGATTCCCGCGTCCACATTTTTAGGTTCTCGACTAGATTCTCGTGATCCTCGTATATTCGTTCTGTAACATGATAAGAATATTTTGATTTATATTAGGTTAACTTCCACGTCTTATAGCGTTAAATAACAATAATAAAGTGAATAATATGGTGATGGTGAAGAGGTTACATGTAAAGAGTACTAGGGCTAATTTACGACGTGGGGGCTTGTGTACTAAAAAAAGCCATGTATTGCTACTAAGCTAGCCCGACGAGATATAATAAATCCGAACTCTACCACATATAGCTCAGGAAGCAAACTGTTATAGATCGAGATGAGATCTCACTTACCCATGTGTAATTCAGGTAAATGTTCTACAACAGCCATCTTAGGTTCCATAGTTATGTGGTTTTTCTCAGCCAAGAGGCGTGCCACACTGCCACAGCTCATCTTTTCATCTACCAGGAGACTCTTCGAAGATCCGTCGCTGGTGAAGGCCTTGATGAACAGTTTCTTCACGCTTGCCTCTTGCATACGTTCCAACGCTAGCTTGATCTTTTCAGCTTTCTGCAACATGTTAAAGAGTATATGTATTTTTTGTTAAAACTTACAAATGAACTAAATGTATCAATGTATCAATTCTTCTTTATTTTTCGATTACTATAATATTTTAAAACTGATTCAGTGGCAGTAACAAAAGACTAGTAAAAAGTTTGATATTTAAAACGTATACTGCAGCAGTTCTACTTTGCGTTTTTACCTTTTGGTTCTTGTTAAAGCTGAGCTTTAAGGCTTTACATTTTGCGCTGGCGCTGCTCGAGGCCGATGACTCGCTTGAAAGCATTGACAACTGAAAAAAAAATTACCTCCCTTAATAATGTTTTACGTTGCTCTGTGATCAGAGCGGTGGTAGAGGGTAGTCTAACCAAGTGGTTATATTAACTTCTACAGCCATTCTCATACATAATATAAATAATTGGAGAATGTTATAATAATCATAGAAATTAAATCCGATATATTTTCAGGAAACGACGATAGATGATTTAATATTTTTAATATACACAGAGACATAAAATCAATACACTACGATAAAAATGGTTTTATAAATGTATATTTATTAAACGCAAAGAATCACCTATTGTGTCCATAAAGTGCTTCTTATTAAACTCTTATCTAACCTATATCTTACGTGATCTTATATTCTTATTTTTTGTAGTTTCGATAAGTTTCTTCTTACTGACTATGCTATCTATTTTTGCAGTTAATCTTATTAAAGTCGAGTTGAAAGGTACATACAGTACTTCTAGTAGCGGACTTAGGCAAATAAGTTGTCCACTTAACATGGCTGGATTTTCTTAAAGATTGGAACAGTGCCAAACTTAGCATTTGCGAAGTATGTATGCTGTTGTAAATAATAACGTAAATTACACTATACCCATGATTTAAAGCGACCGCGAAAGCCGCGACCACCATTTAACCTTCTCACTTTGATGTCACTCTATCAATATATAATTTTATATAGCAACACCAATAAAAACTAAATAATTTTGTTCAACGGTAAGAATAAATTGTAGATATATTGAAGTATACAAAGACAAATATTTTTTTGTCTTATTACTACTTACATTACCTTACCTAGCTATTTTTTAAATGCTACATCAATTATGAAAAATGATAATTTTATGCTGTTTATTATAAAGCTGGAAACATTTATCAAAGAATATATTACTATTTTTGCTAAGTACAACTTTTTTAAAAAGCTTACAGTATCACTAAAGGCCGAGTCATTATCGGGTGAGTCGGTCCTCGGCAAGGCGGCGGCTCCTTCGTTGCATTCCTTGCTGCACTCCGCCCTTTGAGGGCAGGCATCGCCCTCACCCTTGTCTTTCGGAGGGTATTCTGTATAGGGGAGAATCATATAAAATATAAATGAACGGCTGTATTAAGGTTACTACAAACTATAATAATCTAATTCACGACATTAAAGTCAGTACTCGGTTCCCGCAATATAAACGATAACCGTAAAACATTTTTTTTTCTTATTCTATGCTTTATTATAACAAAAGTAACATTGTCTAAAATAATCGTTTCTTCGGTAATAACTAAAAATTATTGTAAAGCGTTGTTCTATAGACTTTTGTAATATGCTTCCTTTCGTTTTCCGAGCAACACGTTTTAAGTATGAATTACTAAATAAGTTTAATATATCATATAAAATGTATAATGCAAACAGTGCCCTGGATAGTTTGTGTGCGCCGTTATCGTCCAATTTGAAGTGGGTTCGTATATGTAGTGCAAACTTCGCGTAATATTTATCAGCGACGCATTGTGAAAGCTTTTATAAATATAAGTACCGCTGTGTTTTATTATGCAATGTATTTACTGAATATCAAAGACTCGAAATTAAAAAACAATATCTTAACTTACGTATAGTACACGTGGCAGTCCGTTATATGATATCTATGTATCACTGCAATGCATATTTCTACCGGTAAACAGTAATGTGCAAATATAACTGAATACCAATTTGTAGGGCACTATAGCTAGTAAAGTTACTGGGTTAAAGAGATAAAATAATATGAGTCAAGTGTGTGTCAAGATTAAACTTCTTTTGAGTAGGCATATTTATTATTTACTGGACATTTTTTAATATAAAAAAATGTACGATAGAGTACAGTGATCATTGTCAGAAATTATTCATAAGTCACAGCCTCGTTACAATCAAGTACTAGTTCTTAACTTTTTAATTACGTGATGCGAAAAATAACAGGTATTTAAGATTTAAAATAAATAAACAAAAGTACTACAAGAGCAGACAGGTATTTTCGATAAGAAGATTAAAATCTATTCATTTATTTCCGCATTAGGTGAATTGTAAGACAGGAATTAAACCAAGACAATAGGTATTATTATGATGACAAACAAACATTGTCCTAGGCACTAAAGTTTGTGGAAGTAAGACAATTAAACAATTTGTCTAACAGCAGTGATTAAACAAACGTTCGTTTTTAATCTTCTTATAAAACGGACAAGGTTGTGGAGTTTTAATATCGAAGTTTCGTTGGAGGCGAGCGCGAAATGTTATAGTGCCATTTTCGCAATAGTACCTTGAGTGTTAATTGCGAAAAAATCTTAATAATTAGCGTGAAATTAATTTAAAAAAAGTTCAAATTATAACGTAATAACAAATACAATTTATACTTTCGTTACGTGTTTATAATTTATATTAAGTGTAGAAGTATACTACATTGAGATAAAATTATATGTACATGAACTGCATAATAATAAAATGCATTTGATGTTACTAAAATTATATTTTAAATTATTTATAAAATACCCCTTCACTTAGTAGTTTGTATTTTGTGCACGTTTCTTAAGATTTTACATGTATCAGTATTTACGTACTTATATAACAAGCAATTTAGTCACCTGCGCAAGTCCCCATAACAGAATACATTATTTTAATAATAGTTTTAGTAATGTATGGAAATTATATTCTCATGTGACCATATCTGTAGTGGAATAAAGTACATTAATTTTTGTATATTATAACTGCAACAAATAGGATGCGATTAGCACGTCGCATTCATAGAAAAACTTGATATTTTATGTCTTTTAATTATGAACATGTATTGGTGCAATCTTAATCATCATTACATGGGCCATTATTATGCGAGTGTATATGTACCACCAGATCGTCTCGTACATATAATACAAAAAAGATAAGTAAGTTCAATGTCAGCAATAACAAACATTCTAAAAATCATTATGTGAATGTACTTGTACTTATCTGCAATGATAAATGACAATCTTTGTAAGCGAAGTATACATTTCGCAAAACCTCAATATAATCTAACGGCTATGATTAACAGAAACTAGATGTTGCGGCACTAGGAAATGACGTAATGCCTACAGGGGTACTTTAATTTTTAAACCACTTTATAGTTGGTTAGAACTACGCAAATTTATTTCTATTTAAATTAATTGCAGTTAATGGCATAGAGCAAAACATTTAACTACAGTAACAATTTTAATATTGATAATATTTATTAATAATTGTGATACGTAAATAATAACCGTGAATTGTTTTGTCTTAAAATTCATAAATCATCATTATCACCACGCTCGTCCGCTGCTGGACATAGGCATCTCCTAAGGAACGCCATCTAGTATGAACTATACCACTATTAACGGATGGTTTCTGTGTTATAACATCAATTTATTAAGAGTGAAATCTTACCACTTGACACTCTGGACAACTCTTCATCACATTCCGAGTCCAGAGCGCACAGCTCCCCGAGGATCGCATCGAGGTCTGCATCCTGTGTCTCTTCAAGATTGGCCATGGAGAAACGATAGGTGTCTATCCGCGGTGCGACTATCTCAAGTGGCCTCAGGGCCGACGCCTCATTTGATAATACTAGACCCTGCGAATTAATTATAATAATACGTAAAGATACTTCATAAAACACTTAAATGTTATATGTCAATTAACTACATTTGTAAGATCCAACAGTTAACTTTAGATAAGAATTTGGGTAATCATGACAATATATTATGTAGAGAAAAGTACGCACACAAGAAAACAAGTAGAAGAAGCGAAAAGATTAAAATAAATCATCAGTCATTTATATGAAATGTGATGTTAGACAATTCTTTTTAATGTGCATAAACTTTAATTTGGAATTTATACATAGTTTTTTAAATACTTTATTGTAAGACTTTAAACAAAATGAGGTATACAAAAGGCGAGCTTAATGCCAACAGGCATTCTCTACCAGCCGATAATTTTTTTAACTATAATTTTGGCTTATTGTTTCATAATAGCGATAGTATCATATGAGGATATTTGTTTTGATATTTGTACAAATCTCTTCTCAAAGACAGAATTACCTCAATCACCTGGCTAAGAATACAAACTAAAATATAAGAAAAAATATCTAAAATCATATTGGGGTCAGTAAAAATCTAGATTTTAGGGACATTTAGCTGCTGTCAACCCTGAACTACTATTGAAAAGTGCAGCGGCGACTTGGACCCTGACCTTAAAAAAAGCGTACTATATTTAAGAGACAGCAACATATAAAAAGAAATTGTATAAAGAGTTAACTAAGAAAAATGTATATTTAAAAAAAAAATAAAGATTGACTGTCGTCATTGAGAAAGTTGCCAATGTTTAGGGGTTTCTGTCAGGAATGCAAGTATGAAAATGACTTCAAAATCTTAACCTTCGCTTTTCGTCAATCCACTTTTGGTAAACATAGACAAAGCAAAAAAGTTTTATTTAAAAAAACCAAGTGTTTGTACTAGAGCGATGGAAGAGGGTCTTTACATTAATAGATCCATTTAAAATACTTTTGTGGATGTTTTGGAAGTGTAGGCGATCGGTTCAAGTCGCAAACGGTGTAACTAATAACTATATTAACCAAAATAATCATTACTCGTAACACATTATTTACAACTAAGACGTCGATATTGTCTAAAAATATAACGAACGATTTTGTCACGTCTATGTCAATTGAAAAGTAGATGAACAGAGTGGTGTGCTTTACCACAAACTCATTCAAATAGACGATTAATTAGTAATAATAATCGGCAGTTAGGAGTAATTTACTACAAACATTTCGTCATTATCAGAATTTGAAGTCAACAATTTTTACTATTATAATTAAGGGTATAATTGTAATTGATTTTTTATCCAAACATGACACAAAAGTCATCACATAGTTATTATCCATGGGAACGTTCCTCGTGCCTATCGAGGTCATTAAAATTAATTCACTAAAAGTACTAAAGACCATCCAAGCCAAGGTCTATAACAAGAGTACGGAAAGTTTAATTAACGGTTCCATCTTTGTTCTCATTCAAAAGGAGCTTATTTTGCATTTTATAATAAATATTTGAGTAAAACTGTATAAATATTTTTTTTTGTCACGACACAGGTTGATACACGCCTTGAAACACATATCGTACATAATACATTAATAACTTTAATGACACATTTAATATTCCTACTTAATTATAAGATTTAACTAAAAAATATTTCTGAAAAACTATAGTAACTATAAATTAAGTAGTAATTAAACTTCGGATTAAATTACTATTAACATTAAATATTATTATACTTTATTAAACATCATACATTAATATCATTCGTCCGCTATAAACGTGCAGCTATAAATTTGGTGTAGATCATAGTTTGGTGAGAATGTGATATGGGTGAAGCTTATGTCCTAGCAGTGGCCGATGATGATAATAGTTTATATTTAACAATTAATTGTGTCTCCTTTAAAGTCGACATCCCGTTTTGTAAATAGGAATGCATTGTCTTGACGATGGCCGGCCAACTTGTGTCATAATATATTATGTACATGTTAAAGGAATGTTGTACTGACTTATGTTTATATTTACCTCAATTTTAATTTGTTAGTTAGTAATAATAGGTATCTTTAGCCATTTTTATCACAAACATGGCTTTGTTTATGGGTGGGTTCCCCTTACAGAATTTTTTGAAAAGTTTATAATTTAGTCAATGGGCATTCTAACCTAATTAGACGTTTAAAGTTGCAACGCGCAAGTGCAGTAAGCTCTTATTTAATCACGTGATAAAAACGTTGAAAGTTTAAAAAAAACCGGGTAATTTCTATTTACAATCTACTAATTACTATAAAGCTATGAACAAATGTGATAATATTTTATTGTTTCATAATGTACTCGCTCAAGATAGGTAAAAGATATAAGGCAGCGGTACTTACACTTACAGACATGTCTAAAGTTTGCTCAATCCTTTTGCACTCTACTGGCGAACTATTTACACTTCTAGATCTACCGCTACCAAGACGAAAACTTCTGTTCAGCGTTGATAGGAATCCGCCGCGGTTCCACTTACTAGATTCAAGCCGCACGTCCATCTTTTCGTTTACATTGCATCAAGAGGTGAGTCACCTTCCTCTAATAACTGTGCCAAAAGTTCGATCTTACTTCAGTTGAACCTTTCACGTCTGGTCTGTCTGATTTTCACGAGTACGTCTGCGTTCGTATACTTCAGGAATTTGCTATTCGCTCGCGCCGAACTAGAAGCAAAAACTTGTTATCCTGCGCGACTCGAGTTATTCCCACTGGCGGCGTTCGGAGTTTGCGCGGTTTATACGTTTGTATATATATTGGCGGGCGGCCTCGCCCATTCACTTCACTGTGACAAATATTTACAAAACTTTCGTTTTCACAATCTGTTTAAGTGTAACAGAACAAAGGAGTTACGGCGAGTGGTACCGACACAAACATACCGCACGGCGTCTCGAATACAACTAAACTGGCTAAGTTGCATTACAAAATGCGCGGAGCGGGAGAGCGGGTAGTGCAGCCAACGCGAGGCGAAACGTACGGAGAGGAGAGGCGATGAGAGAGGAAAGGGAGGGGGTGAAGAAGGGGTCGGGAGGGGGAAGAGAGGAGTGTGGTGGCAGTGGTGACGGGGGACTGAGGAAGGAGTGTGCGGCAAAGCAGTCCCCGCGGTCGGGCGTGTTCCGTATCGGAGTGCGGACTTTAGATCGTGCACGTGTTATTTCGGATTTTATCCACTCCTGCAGATGGAGACTAATACTAATGATTTTTTTCATGCGGAGTCAAAAATTTAAAACCTTATCTTTTGTCTCTATGATTAAATATAACGAAGTTAAGAAAAGACATATTCGTAAACAAAAACATGATGAACTACAGAAATTTAGTAGTAAATTACATTGTTATTAATCAAAAATATTACTCTTCTTACATTGTTTTTTTTAAACATGGTGGTATTTGAGAATACGTGATAATTTTATTAACAGTTACGGATAACGTTTGTTTACTTTTGTAAGCCGCTGTTATGTTAATACAATAAAAGTTTTTGCAAATATTTTTATTAATAACCTTCGTGATCTTCTTTTTAATGATATATGGACAACAAAATTTATGTTTTCTACCCTTCATAAAGTATCTTTTTACGACCCGATAAAAATTAGGAGGATCTATATATGCATTTTAAGAGTCACTTTACGTACAACACTTACAACGAAATTATGAACAGGGACAAAATAAATCTTTCGTAAGATCGTCGTCTATATGGTTGAAATATTTGTATAAGGTTGCGGTTTTAGATATATTTTTGATATTTCTTGAATCTTGTAAATGGACCACAGTTTAAAAAGTTATAAATAACATAGGTACCAAAAAAAGAGTACGCCTCGATTCATATACTTTTTTAACGGCACTTTATTGAATTCCTTGATGTCGACAAAATATGGTCTTACACAATTTAATATTACATATTTGTTTTATTTTTGAGGTACAGTGTTAATCAATTTAATTTTAAAAAAACTTTGGGGAAAGCTAGAGAAATCTAAATTTACAATATTGTTTAAATAATCTAATTTTTGATTATAATATAAAGCGTATTAAGCCACGTGGTAGGACAACAGGATTAGCTACCACTTCAGTGAATACGCGGGTGATGATCTAATTTAAGTGCTTTGCAGTGTAAATATAGCAATAGCGGTGCGAAATAATAATAAGTTTCCGCTGTTAGCGTGTTATGCGAATTTAGCTTTTATTTGCTTTACTACTTGGCAGTGAGAAGCTTCCCCTCGGCGCGGCGATGCCAGCACGGCACCCCGATTGGGCCACGTTGTTCGCACCCACCCACATTCGCCAGTATAACATATTAAAAGCTTGCAATCAATAACTTTTAAGGTCTTTTGTGCCCATTGTTTGAATAAATTACTGCTTTAAACATGATTTTGCCTGAGAACTTATTCGTTGAAAGAACACTACATAAAGTAATTTTTTTTTCGCTGGGCCAAACAAAGCAAAACGTAATACGCTAAGTTATTATGATTAGGTCCCAATATCACGAGCCTTATTTTTTGCTGTTTACATTATTATGTATAGCAGACAGCAGCTTATGCATAAGCAATGACCCCGACTATAGTGGACTGTATTGTATTAACATGTTTGGTCTTTGAAAACAGCAAACGAAAATCATTGTTGGATAAAGAACATAAAATTGATTGAATGTACTTTAAAATGGATTTGTAGTACAAAATAATTGACTAGTAGTTTTAGAAAAAAGAGTATTTATAAAATTATATTACAAATGTGCCCCTATAATAATATTCCTCTGTATCGGTTGTCAACATACAGCCAGAGTCAAGCATGCTTCACCCTTCGCTCACTGTCACTTAAAATCAAGTGAAATTTAGGTTACGATGTACCTAAGTATATATTAAAAAAATCCGTTAACATCTGGTAATGAATTCAAATTAATTTTCAGCTATTTTATATAAGCAGGTAATAGCGTTCAGTTTAATTTATCTCTTAAGATAAGTTCGATTTACTTGACTATAGCATGTCATCAGTTTTAAATTAAACTATGATTATCAGGGACACGGGTGACTGACTCTTACGCTTTGTAACAGAATTAGACATCGTAAATATGGCGCCTTTCCTTTCCAACGGCGCGATAAGTAAGTAATGTTATCATTATTCTATACCCGTACCAGGGAAACGTATAACAAGTTGGCGGTTCGTGTTCGTGCACTTCCTCCACGTGGACCTAGTGGATAGACGTCGACCCAAATGCCGCAAAAGAAAAAAGTAAGCGCAAAAAATCTACAACAGGTGGTGGCGAGGAACACCTGCGTCGCGGCCCAATCCGGATGGACAGATGGATCAGCAAGGAGCTCGGCGAACGCTATAGATAATAAATTTTCTTGACGGGACTTGTTGGTATTGGACCCATTTCATTTTTATTTATGGTGAATTACTTTAATTTTTCAACACCTTTAATTATACCCACCCTAAAACCAAACAACCACAGTAATCGACATAAAGATCATCAGCTTAAACTAAAATCTCTATGAATCACAGTTTATAACAAAATGTAACATAATCACTTCGATTGATAACCTCTTAAAATTATTAATTTGTTGCTGTTGTTAAAAATGTTGCTGTTCCATAGCTGTAAATAACTTATACTGTTAATAAATTACCGATGTAATTGTAGCGAATGACGACGGTAACGTTAAGTCACAATAGGCCCCGGCGAGATTCGAACTCGCGATCTCCTGTTTACTAGACAGGCGCTTTAACCAACTAAGCCACGGCGCCTTAATAACGTTAAGAGCAAAGACTTAAAAGCAAGAGCGATATTGAAAAACCAATGTACATAGGTAATATACATAATTTGTGGTTGCTTGTTAATTAATGTATATCATTTATTTGTACTTAAACTTTGTTTCGAATAAGTAAGGACTGCAGGAAGTGCATCGGCAGGTGGTAGGATAATTTATGTAAGACATCTGGCAAAATTGAATATGACGATACAGTAAAAGTTTTGAGCTTTTGGAGTACTACGGGAGTCTCAATACTTATTATTAAAGTATTTCGTCCCTACTAAAGTTTTGTCGTGTATACTTTTATTTGAATAAAGTACATGTATTCTGAATAAAACATACGTTATATAGGTATATAGAATTTAATGCCTAATTGTCCAGTAAAGATACTGAAGTAAGACAAAAATTGTCAAATTGATTGTGTTTTAAATATAATTAAAATGTACATTAAAAATTTAACGGGTTAATAAATCAAATGATTAATCAATGAGAATATAGTACAAAAACCTTGTGGATGTATGTAAATTATAAATGTAGCCATGTATAAAAAAATACTAATACCGGACATAAATACAAAAAGCTACAGCTACAAAATACAAAACAAAAACAGGTGCAATTTCGGGTCATTATATATGAAAACCGTTACTTAGCAAGAAAAACATTTCCGACCGGTTGCATAGCGCCATGTTAAAGCTGATCCCGCACTTCACTGTATGCATAGCGGTAAGTGATGGTGTTGGTTAAAACAAATTAAAAAAAATTCGGTCACATCAACTAACAGAGCAACAACGTGATTATTAACAACGGGCAAACACTTAAATTTGAAATCACATATCAAGTGTTATGTTATGAGTCAGACGAAGCAGTGTAGATCTCTATTGACAGCTGGAACACAGCAATGATATTGAATGAAATTAAAATATGGCTACTAAATTAGTGCATTCATTACAAATTATACATATTAACAATATTTATGATGCCACGATAATAATTCTATAATGAAAAAATACCAAATTTTAAGTTAATGTTGGTCGGTCTTCGCTGATAGAGACCGCAAAATATTAAAGATTACTATTACTAACAATCAAAGCAGTATTTCTTTAAGATGCAGTATAATATAAATAATATTCTTATCAGGAAGAAAAAAAATTATTTTTTAATACAGCTTTTTAAATTTATCTTTTACTTTTGATTTATTTTTCAAGTATAATAAACTATGAAAAGGTTTCTGGAGAGGTGAATATTAAAAAAAAAGCGCCTTTTTTCTTTTAAGCTCTAAATATTGTTTTGATGAATATACATATCTTTATATAGTGAAGTAATATCCCTAACTTCTTCCTAATAAGGTCATATGAGTGTTTTTTCATATTTTCTTAATGTTTTTGTTAGTATAATCATTTTAACTATTGGTCAAAAGCAAGACGTCGGTAAGCTAATCTTCGTAATAGTAGGAGCTTAATTCTCGTGTATTTATATATGCATCGTTTCCATTATATACAAATATGTATATAATGGAAACGATGTTTAGTAGATAAAAATTATAAAAACAAACAAGTATTTGATAAGCAAACAAGGTCTCCGACAATAGTCCGAGGAATAAA
>DWLS01000568.1:0-28808 GCA_018246255.1 Pachliopta kotzebuea
CTCGCCAATTCTCCCAACGTAATTCGACTTTGCCAATGCAATTTGCCTCTTAAAGAACCTGGAAGCAGAGTTGTACTTTTTCTTGAGTGAGTCAGAGTTTACATCCTTAGCGGCGAGAAGGTAAGACATTGGTACAGTTATTAGATCGTTTTATATCGTAGTTCAGTATTTCTATTTTTGTTCACAATTGATACTGTTTTAATTTAATATTGAATGTAAATTACATAGATTTGATTTTATTAAAATTAAAGATAATTTTAAATAATTTAAAAAAATCTAAATAAACATTACTGAACCCAGTACGGGACCTTCTGTCAATAAAATGAAATTAAGACCATTATCCACCAAGCCTGTTAAATACCAATTAAATAACATATGCTCACGAAAGTTGTTAATGAAACATGATATTTTCACATTCAAGTCTAGGAATTGAACCCACGCCTATGAGACCTAGGCGCGTACGATCGCCTTACAAACTGAGCTGTCACGACTTCTGGAAATTTTTGCTATAATAAATTGAACAACAAATGTTTAATTTTGTTTATTTCTTAAAAGCTTTTTTACAAAGACCTGATTCTTACAAAACCATTAATTACACCTCAGGATCTGTTGAAACACACGCCACCGGGTCATTCCGACAGAGTGGCGCTACAGCGGGCACTAACGAGGCTGGAAGCGCTTGCTGAGGCCCTAAACGAGAGGAAACGGGACGCCGAACGGACGCAGGTAACCAGACAGTCGCATCCGTTAACAGCCTTGTTCTAAAAAAAAATAGAACTATTTTAGCAGACATTAACAAAACTCATTTACAACATTTTGTTTTTGTTGTAATGTTTGTGCAAAAGAATGATAAGAAAAAATAAATATACGTGCGATATTTATGAAAAATACCAATTATAAAACGTGAATCGATCTAAATTGAATACAAAAAAATCTCTTGTACAGTGTTAAGGTGAGCAAAAGATCCGCATTTATACTCGGGAAGTTTTTACGTTCACCTTTAGATTACACATGACGTAATTTCGTAACATAGAAAAATTTCTTTTCTCATATATCCCATTATAATAAAAACTTAATTCTTTAGAATGTAAGTAAGTGTAATACACAATAAATTGTTTTTATTTTTTAGAAAAAATATTCATCGTAATCTATTAATCCACCCATCGTCTGACTCACCTTCTATTTCTGGTTAGGATTGTGAGTATGATAAGTCGCTTCCATATTTTTATGTGATAGTGTTAGTATTCGATAGTTTATGGATTTTTTTACTATTTTTAGTTTCATTATTAACTATGAGGGGACACGTACAGTGAACCATGCTCGCTTAATACTCCGGCTCTCATACGCTGACAGCCTGAGCACAGCAAAGTTTTTATGGGTTTAGACTTACAATATGAAAGCGGGAGTTATCATGCGAATTTTTTAAGATTCAACTATTAACACATAGTCTAGTCACGGGCTCGGTTTCATAAGTCAATTTATAAATTTGTCTAGAAGACTATTAATATTGTTTTTTTTGTAGGCGTTCCGTGCGGCACTACGGCGGCTAACGCGAGGCGGAGTTGCGGGTGCTGGCGGCGCGGGGGGCACCGCACGCTTCGGCGCCGCGAGGCTATTGGCGTCTCGTGCCGACCGCCGCCACCTGCTCCGCCAAGACGATCTGCTTCAGCTTGTGAGTTGAACTAGTCTATATAATATTAAATTCCCGGATAAAAGTCGCTGTCACACAGTGAAATTACTAGAGCCATTACACTATGATACTGCAAACGTCCTTTATGCCCTGACTCAACGTTGCAAGAAATATGTATTACAAAATGATTAATGGCATGGCCCTGATATGATAATTCTCATACTTTCATTCGACGAAGCAGACGTAATGGCCAGTACCTCAAATTAAGTGATAGGGCCTCGTATCTATATGTTGTCGGCAATGACACTTTTATTCCGTTATACATTCTCCTTTTTAACTTTTCGTCACCAAGAATAGACTAGAAATAATGTTAAAAATATTGTTAATTTCTTTTAAAAAATATGGATTAGTAAAAGAAATTTTGCTTATCTTTTTGTTTAGGAATTCAATCAATCTGGTGCACTAACGAAATGCAAGCCCCGTCGCCTTTTGCTGCTGAACGATTTGGTGGTCTGCGTGTCAGTTGGCACCGGTGGAGATGATACTGAACGCCTCGGCCTCAAATGGGCTCATCCTGTTCATGACGTAGATGTACTGGACACGGGCACCTCACCAACACTAAGCCGTGTACTCGCACAAGGTAAGTGAAACTTCTTACGAGTTAGGTCGAGGTTTTAGTTAAATTTATAGGCAGACAACAACTTATAGGTGGTATCTTCAATGCAAACTTTCCAACTGTCCAAATGATTCATGAATAAAAATGCTGAATTCAAATGTTGACACTGGATTATAATTTCACATGTTGCTAAATGACAATGCTACCGTGTATGAAGAGTTGTCGCCAGAAACATCCGATCTCTCCCAATCCCGTTATACCGGAAAAATTTAAATGTGACAGTAGTATCTCTCATGGTGAATTTAACAAAAATCTACAAGAATCCTAGTTCTACTAACCAAAGTCTTTAATATTGTTACTAGACCAACAGTTAGCCACTATATATTCTCTGATGATGGTAGCGTTGACTCGTCTTTTGTGACGTATATAGCTCATCTGATACTGGCCAACTTGTCCACTATAACAGTAATTACTCATAAGCTGTACCATCTCTATTAGCAAAATCATCTCTAGTTTTGCATTTCTAATACTTTGAATCCCTTCAAAAATTATTATTATAATACCTAAAGTCATTCAATTTATATTTTAGAAATTAAGCCAAGTGAGCTAAAACAAAATGTCTTTGTTGTTGTTTTTGCGGTATTACAGAGGTTTTAAAATACAATGTTAATAGGTATGAACCGTAGCGGAAGCCTGCGCTCAAACTCCAGCAGTAACGGCCACAGCAGTACGTCGACGGGAGACTCACTGTGCAATGAGATGTCGGCGCTGATGCATGATTACGAGGCGGTGTCGCGCATGGCGGACCTCGCGGCCTCATTGAAAACACCCTACCCGGAACTAGCTCCTGAAATGTTTAGGGCCTTGCTGCAGAACATTCAGAAGAGTATACAGGTTTGTAAAACTAATTTGAAACACAGTCGCTTTAACCCTTAATTTGGCAAAGTATAAAATGCAGTAAAAACAATTTTTTTTTTGTAATTGTAATTGATACATAAAAAACTATTAAGGAAAATAATAAAAAAAATCAGAAAAGCTCAGTTTTCCTGAAAACTTATGTATGCCACAACATACATTGCCAATTTCTCAATATTACATCTTATTGATTTTTTAAACAAAATCTTTTTTCAAATTTCATGTATGTCAGGGCATACATTGTCAAATTAAGGGTTAACTGCCTTCGGGGCGAAATGGGTAACACGCTCACTGTTAAAAGTCTGGTTTCCGGTTCCAGGTCACATTTTGTGGAGTTATAGTGGTAGCATTATTCAGCATATATTCTTAGAACCGCCTGGCTTGCTTCCATCATCGTGTTGTATGTGGCCTTAACAGCATTGCTGTGTTTTGGCTATCATTATGTGTCCCAGAGCATTCTGGGTGAGCATGCTCTAACATTTGGAGCATCATTATTATTCAATATGATTTCAATCTGAGATTACATCTATAAAAAAGGAAACACGCCATTGAGTAATGACATGAGCAGCCGTCTGCAGTGGTATATAGTATACCTAGATTATCTCAGTGGCAACAGAAATCAAATTTGAAATTCTAATGGATAATTTATGAAATTGTTATTTAATATAAATAGAAGAAAGACGACGAGATGGCGTGGGTGGATTCCTGCTGCCTTCAATTGACGATCCGTGGTCGTGAGGAGCCGCTAACGTTCCGTGCGCAAGAACCTGGTGCTCGGCTCGCCTGGGCCACCGAGCTGCGATTGGCACAACTCGCCCAGGCTGCTGCCAACTCGCCTGCGTGGCGGCTGCCGCACCCGGTGGCGGCGCATAGCGTACCTTTGTACGTAGCCGCCACACCTGCTTACTCGTCAAAACAACTTACGGAGGTGAGCCAAATTTCATTTAGTCTTATTTGAAAAGTAAAACGTTAAAATAGGAGGGAAATGCTAAAAGTAAGAAGTCAAAATTTCTCCAAATATTTAATTATCTTCTGAGTTTTCTGCGACTAAAATGTATTTCTGAAAGAATTTTTGTTGTGTCTGAAGTAGAAGAAGGTTTAAGGACGCGGTCTACAAACCCAGTTTACAAAAAGCTGTATAAGTGTTGCAAGTTACTACGGTTTTCTTATTCGTTGGAGTATTAAAAAAATATTATAAAGCATGTAAAAAAATTTGGTTACCAACAGATCCGCTGCGGCTGTTTCTACGTGAGCGGCGGTGGCCCGCGCGGCGGATTGTCGCGGCGTGCGCGCTCCCTGCTGTGGGTATGCGCTGGAGGTGCGCTACACAGCCACGTTGCCGTCCTCGCGCACCGCGCTGCTAGCCTAAAGACTCTCGCCACCTTACATTTGCCCGACACGCAGGTGAATTACGTGAAATCCTCCTTATCTGCCGATAAACGCTCATTTCTGGATATAGGCCCTCTCCCAAAGATCTCCACGCTTATTATCTCCGCTGTTGCATATGGCCGTTTCATACAATCTTCATCAGATTATCGGTCTACTTTATAGACGGACGGCCTATCAATATTGGGTCTAACGGTATTGATATTTATGGACTAAGCCTAAATATAAATTCCACCATTTTGGCCTAGTTCTTGTGCTTACTGAGATCGACCAAGTTATACAGCTTTTTCTGCTCATAATCAAAAGGCCGATTTTTGATTAGAGTACTTACGTCTAAATTTAATGATCGTATCTTAGTGTTCAGTAAATACCTCTTTTACAACCTCATTGTATAATCATAATAATTACATAACTTATCACTTATTTTTGTATACAGATAGTATGTGCGATACTTTTTTTATTAATTCCAGAAAACTTCAATCTCTTCCTCCTGTAGTAACACATTTAATAACGTTTTACAGGTAACATCAATGGAATACGCTAAAGGTATAAAACAAGTGACCACGCTGTGCGGTGACACAGTGTGGCTCGGCACTGAGGACAAGAAAATCATCATATTCTCCGGTGTTGAACCAGAGAAGCAAGAGAAGTTGACAGAAGTGCAAACCGTTGCCGCCGTAACACAAATACGTTACCATTGTGACTCCATGTTCGTCGGACTCGCCAATGGAAGAGTTTCCGTGTACAGGCGGAATAACGACGACTCCTGGGCCCTACAGGAACCCCTAGCAATAGAGCTTGGCGACAAACCCGTCCATTGCTTATTACCCATCGATGGTATAGTATACGCAACATGCGCACGGCGGGTTTTTGCTATAAACGCTCTAACAGCTGAAATAATGCGCATACTGGAACTCAAAGGGGATGGGGACCGATCAGTTAAATACCTGGCACACTCAGGAGTCGGCCTGTGGACTGCATTCTCAGATTCAACATACGTCAGCTTATATCATGCTGAAACCTTTGAGCATCTGCAAAATATTGACATTGCCGCTGACGTGGCAAAAACAATCGGAGCCAGAGAAGGTAGTAAACCTGCTTACGTTTCCGCTTTACTTGCAAGCCAAGGACTTCTCTGGGTTGGAACGACTGCCGGAGTTAGTGTTACTGTACCTTTACCGAAGTTAGAAGGACTCCCTCTAATTGGCGGTCACATAGCCGTGTCATATCACGCGCATGCAGGGCCTGTGACATTTCTTCTTTCGTTACTTCCGGAAAACAGGGAGGTCGATGTTAACGTGGTTCGTCGTAACCTTTCTAATGCTCGTGCTCTAGCTGATACAACTCTGCAGGAGTTTAAGGAAGAAGAAGGTAAAGATCTAGACAAACCAAAGCTCGAACGCAGAATTTCAGAAGAGTCGAGTCCGTACAGACCGCAGCGCGTGCAGTCCGCAATGGTACGACGTAAAAAGCCGGGAGATGTACGTTTGAGCAAAACATTACCTAAATGCGCTAATTTGAACGCATGTGACGTTTATGGTCTTTTTGGGGATCTAATGTTCGTGAAGGACTGTGTGGGAGAAGCTGATGTGAACGGAACGGGAGGCGAAGCTTTGCGGCGCAGTGACCCGGAACTTGCGGCGATACCGTTCCGCGTCAGCACGTTAGACCGACGACTAAGGATGCGGGCGGGCAGACCGAGGAGTTTGGATTTGTCAAGTTGGTCTGTAGATTCAAGGGCTTCAAGCCTGTGTACATCGTCAGGTAGTGAAGAATCAATGGCTTTACGTGGCGTTTCGCGCACCAGTTCTGGCGCATCGGGTGCAGCAAATCTCGCTCCGCTCGCTGCCTCCACTCCCGACTCCTCGTCGAGCAAATCGTCTACATCAGAGCTCTCTGTTTCCCGAAGCGACTCCGCTACAGCGGTTGAAGTGCGAACCAACAACAAGAACGCCGCGAGGAGCCTCCGCGGCACGGATTACGTGGTCGGGGAGAGTGCGGCGAGGCGGTCGGTGGTAACCGTGATGGGTGGACGAGGCTACGTAGATTGGCGGCAAACCGCCGATGCGTCAGAGAGACCAGTGCCGGCAGCTGAACCTAACCCCAAAGACGCACATTTAATTTTGTGGGAAATGCGGTTGTGACCTAACTTTTGCAAAGAGACAACAACTACTTTACCTCTTCATCACTTCTTGATACAACTTAAGTGTCATATTATGCTGTAAATAAACTTTGTAATGTTTCTATGTAAATTCCAATTTCTATATTATACAAAATAATAGTTGATGTATTATCTTACCGTTGGTAGGTATCTGTTGCCTGAGACTATCTGGATTGGTATCACTGCGACCTATTCCTGTCGCCAAGTAGTACTGCGTAAACATTGCTGTGTTCTGGTTTGAAAGACGTAGCTACGGAAATTACTGAGTTAACGAGGCAAGGCTAAACCCCTTTTTTTCTCATGTTGACGAGCACAACACTGTTATTGGCAAATATAACTTCTCAGGAGACGTCCTATTTGCTTTGACACATCGTCAAATAAAAAATTGCATTAACGGATACTAACAAGAGGTCTGTTTGAGCGCTTTTTGGTTGTTCAAAGAGTATATATTTATGTGAAGAAAAAAATTTACACACAGTGTAAATTATGTGATAAGCTTTAAATTATTCTCGATGTTGCGCTTTGTCTAACGGCCTTTTACTATATAACTATAGATCTATTATATATACTTATATATGTACAGGTGCATTATTTTTGTGGTTACTTATATTAATGTTATCGAATAAAAAACTACATGCATTTTGTTTAGCGCGTTACTTTATTCGCAGTTTACTATTACTTTACAAAACTTTCTGTTAAACACTTTAACCTATTTCTCATAAATAATTTCAGTCACAATTTCATACATATAAAATAATTAACGAACCGCCATATTAACTTAGAATATTATTTGTTTATAGTTATGTTGTTTAAAGCGTTAAATAATGTTTTTTTTTCTTGTATATTATACAACTGGTTAATAGAATGGTTTAACCTTAATAATCTTAGTGGCCTTAATTTGTACTCCATTGTTGTGGTGTTGGTGGCTGTGTTTCGGCAAATGAGCAAGAGTGAGTGAGCCTGAATTTTCTTAGCCAGCATGTTTCATTCAAGTCCTCATTTTCACATAACACCACATGAGGTCATGTGTTAGCCGATTGTTGAATTTAAAAGAAACTCCCAGTGTTTGATTGAAGGCATTCGTTTAAGCTTTACTGTTAGACCGTATTATCGCTTTAAGAATTAGACTGATTTAGCGTAAGCGTTGAAGATGTATTGGTTTAGTTGAATTTTAATGATTTAATTCGAATGTACTACGTCACGATCGAACAAACTAATCGATTTAGTTTTAAAAAAAACGAACGCTGTAAATAATTATCGAACCAACCTGCACTTGGTGAAAAAAAGGGCCTGGACTCTCATAGTGAGAGACGATCTCGGAGTCCCATGTTATGTTTATGTTAAACATTTACACCGAATTTCCTTGGAAACCGCATTTTTTTAATTTATAATATCGCTATGTGGAAACTACTGCCCAGTGGACTAGATGGACCAACGAACTGATGGAAATATCCAGGAATGTTGGAACCAAGTGGCATCGAACCGAAAAGACTAGAGAAGTGATGATTATGATGATTTTGTAAATAATATAAGGCTATTATTAAGTATTATAATTGATTATGTTTATGTAATTTACCGCCGCAAATGGTTTAAGGTCACAAAGTTAATTTTGATGTTTTCAACCATGGTTAACTGATTACAGGTAATAATATTACGAAATCTATCTCCTGTTTGTTTTCGAGTACGTGTTCTCTAACATCAATAGTGTTTTTTTGTTTTACAAAGGTCAGTAATCGATGAAAATAATTCATTGAACCCAAAGAGATGTTTTCCCCTATCGCCACATACCCTGTTACTTAAAACAAAAACTATTAATTTCGAAATTGTGTTATGAATTGGACCCTGACTCTTAGGTCATCGTGCCAAAGTATTAAATGTTTAAGAAACAAGAATTACAAATACTTTTGCATTTTTTTTATTTATATAAAGTCGACTGTCTCGAATATATTGATTGCTGGATTCTTCGATGTTAATTTAATTATTGTATTTTGAATGTAATTTGTATGAAACGTCACAATGTTTGTGTTATGGTGTAAATAAATTAAGTTTATAAATACCCCGGGGTTTTCATTTATTTATTGGGTACTTCCGAATCATTGAATAGCCATCATTATCTACAAATATTGACTACTTTCGTTGCGCAACGGCTTACTACTAACCTTTTTTTTTCCTCTTTATTTAACAGGGCTTTATCGCTTATACGATTATGTCGCCCTAATTACAGACTCACGATTTAAAGTTAATTTATACAATTGTTTAGCTTCAGTACTCATTTCAGGTTCCTTTAGTATTATATTTAAACTACCTACTAATAACCTTGTAACACAAAGGTCCCCGGCTCGATCTTGCAACCATAGTCCAGAACGTGATGTAGCTTGCTTGGTATAGTTTTTAATTAACTAACCAGCGTGTTATCCCTTTTATTTGATAAATCTGTTACCGTAACAGCATTACTAATCTCGTCTACAAATAAGAGCTAGAATATGAAGGGCTAGCTTTTGCACTTAACCATCATGTGAAATTGAACTCGGGTATCAGTTGAGGTGTGTATCGCATTGAAAATAAAAGAAAATCCTTTCTTAATTAGGTTGACTGACTTAATGTGCTTTTAGTTTGCGGTGACTGTGAATAATATTTTGATTGCAATTACACTGCTAAAATTGTTACTAAACAAACTAAAGCTGTACTTGTATATATACAGTTAGTACCTTTTTAAAGATACTCTTGGATTCCAATACAATGGCCAACTAAACCAAGAAATAACGCGGTGTTAACCTAAACCAAAAAAATTGAGTGTCTGATATTTAAATTAAATTATAAATGTTGACTTTAGATGTAGAATAGAGATCTATTGATGGACTACATTTACACATCTCTGTTGTCACAACAGCAAGAGATAAAAATCACACAAGATCCACAGATTAAATAAAACAAATTGAAATGTGTTATGCTTATTTAATATATCATAGCAGTAATTTGTCCATATTTTCGAAATTTCATGGTAAACCTGCAACAAAAAGTTTGATACCACAACAAAGTAATATTTTTTCTGTATTATACCTTTTACACTTTAACTTAAAATGTTAGTTGTAATTAGCGAAAAAAATTGTTGTTATCTTTAAGGAAAGGAGTAATAAATATTTAGCAATTTAAGTAGAAATTATAGTAAATGAAAACAAGAAAAATAATACAATTAACAGTATTAAAGTGAAATTCGTCAAGATTAGGAACATATAAGAAAACAGTAACGAGGGCCCCAGATCTGGATCTATGATCAGGGGCCTTCGTTACTGTTTTTATACATTAACATATTTAAGGGAATTCGCTTTAAAAACCTAACATAGATTTAAATCAAAACTGAGACACTTACGGTTACGTATCTTGCATTCCCTTAGCGCTTCGTTAAAACCTGAACAATCTTGTAGATTCTCGCGTGTTGCAGCGCATTGCAAAAATTGAGCTATCTCGTAAGCGCAAGGTCCGGTGGGCTCGGTGCCTGGCTGGTAGTTTTGTGGCAAAGCGCTAACCACTTCATGCCGCCGTGGTCCGCTGAACAAACCTGTGATAGCTTCTCCCGCTACATGTCCCTACAACAGTCAATTGTAAACTATAACTTAAATTGTTAGCATAAATATAGGTAGTACATACGTGAATAGAGCTTATAAACAGGATGCATACATAGCCCTACTATTCGCCGCTTTTGTCACTAATAAGGCAGTGGTGGACTGCATATATTAGCAAACGGTAATACATCTATATAGGCAATTTAACACAGATCGCATGACTAGTAGAAAAATAAATCGTATATCTATAAAAGACATCCTGCTTCAAAAAGGAAAATTGGGTTATGTGATTCTCACACATTAAATTCCTCGATAGCCTCCTTCGACCTCATCGGTACCACTCTCGACTTAAGACTAGCATTTCAAGAAAGGATGAGACTTCTTTATACCCCTACAGTGCTACAGCAAATACAAAACTATTTCATATGTACCGTCCATCTCAAGCAAGGGCGGAGCGAGCATTGGTCACATAGTCGTCGTCAAGTCAAGAACTTATTTTATTTCATTTATTCAGAAAACCAACAGCGTAAACAATATAAAATAATTTTTATAAATATATTGAGAGGTAAAGCTAATTAGAGGTTTCCATATATAACTTAATAACATGTTGGTAAGCGCAGATAAAACATTAATAAAAAATTTTGATATTAATTAGTGAAGAACTACAAACGAAGAAAGTAAATAGGGGGAAAAAAGAAGAAAAGTAAATGTGGAAAATCTAACAAAAAGTAAATAGCGTTTTGTTTAGTCTGTAGTCGTTAGTATATGGTAGATAAAAGATATTATAATTTAATTATGTTAACAATAGATACTAGTAAAAAATAGATATATTATTAATGGACGTAAGTACTGTACTTAAAAATATTAATTCTTTATTGTATACTTGAATAATTTAACACATAATAACTTGTACATATTACATACACAAGAAGCGCGCGCAAGTATGACGTGGTAAAATTAAAATTTTCGATGCGTTCGTTTTCAAACGTTTGCCATCATACAAAGTTATTATATTCTATTAAATTATTTAAATATTGAAGGTATGTAGTTACATAAAATCTGTAGGGTGACAAAATATATAAATAAAATCATTATATTCAGTTAGTGGTTCACCTAGATGAGATGGACAGATGTGGCCGAAATGATCTAAAGTTCTGGAAGGTTAGCGAAGAGGACGCGTCCGACAGAGCGAAGTGGAAGAGAAAGACCAGAAAGGCAGACCCCACCATCAAATGGGAATAATAAATGCCACGGAGAGATAGAGAGTGGTCCACCTAAGCCCTGGAACCAGCCGGGGGAGTCATGACCTCCCCTCTAGATCTGCAATAGGTCTCAAGATCGCTCTTTGCGTGATGTGGAGCCTCCACGTTGACAAACAGGCAAACGAAGCTGGAGACTACAAAGCAGAATAAGTATAGGTCCTACCATTGCCGTTCCGAGGGTAACGCCGCCTGCAATAGATGCTGCATCACGGAACAACGACCGTCGCGGCATTGGTGTCACCACAATGGTTGGAGGCCGCGCTGGCGCGTGTTGTTGTGAGCGCGAGTACCGGCCACCCCCCCTGCAGATAGTTCGGATACATTATATAATATCTAAATTATTAACATATTTAAGTTCTATTACAATTTAATCGTTTCATAATCTTAATGCAACGATATACAGATTAGTGTTATGTAACAAGGCTTTGCTTTTATAATGTACGAGTACATTTTTTTATTCATTAATTTTAACATAAAGTAAATAAAAATTTTGTTAAAGGTAACAGTATATATAACAGTAATAGTATTGTAAAATAATATAATAATAGTTAATAACACCATACAAAGTAGATAGCAAAATGTTTAAGGAACATCTATGCCTTTATAACATTGGATGGTAATACTTTAGTTATCATCAAATTAACATAGTTATTAAAATAAACTTTAGTCTAGAAATCATCATTACTCAACCTAATGCATTTAGGTTTGTAAGTTATTAGTATAATGTCTTGCCACATATTAACCAGTGGTAGGTGTACATAACGATGGTTGCTTGCCTAGGGTTTGTCACAAGGTTAACTAAATTTAAAGGTATAAAATAAAATGTTACTCCGATTTTGGTTTATTGATTGTATTTGTTTAATGTAAAACTCAACAATTTTGTTATACATTTGAACAAATAAAATTGTATATCTACTACATTACATAATGCCATCTTAATTATATATTTAATAAAATAAAACAACACTAAATTTTACTACTAAATGTATCTATTTATTGGATTGTCCCTTTGCCACTACTGTATGTTCAAAATAATAAACAATGAAGGCTTGCGATTTATTTTGGCAAATGTTTTTATGGTAAAAGGCATTACTGTAAACAATTTGTAATATATGCCAAAACAATTAATAGGTGACAAACTAAATTTATATGCCAGAGCCTTCTGTCTTCCAATTAATTTTTAAATATGGTTGTTAATTCTGCACTGGCGTAAAGCCTCATTGAAGCCCTCGCAGAGTGATAAATCATGCTGCTGTTGTGCACACTCCATGAATTGTTTGATCTCCCAGGCACATGGTCCTTGTGGCTGTTGCCCTTGGTTGTAAGCTGGTTGAGCAGCAGGAACTTGTTGCTGTTGTGATGCTGGCTCGCTACTGCCGCCGCTAAACATACCAGTTAAAGCACTGCCAGCTACATGGCCCTGTAACAAAAATGCACATCTTTAAACAAATTATTTTACTGTTAAAATTAAAACTTATTATTTTTAAAAAAAAATTTTATCTGATGCTTATATAAATACAGAGATATTCTAAGAAATTTAGATGCATTATAGACATACAGCTGGGTTAGGCTCCATGTTATCTACCTTATAGTAATAAAAGCTAATGAAGTTAGAGTTTTACATTTTATAAATATAACTCATATATTACAAAGATTAAGAAAGAATAGTTGACATTAAGAGCATTATTAAAAAAAATAACTTTAGTTGTGTGAATGAATATCAATACATTTATTAAATATTTAATAATACTTTTGTGAATATGGACTCAAATAGAAAAAATTAAACAATATTTATCATCTTAGTAACATTACACCACATGTAAAAATCTTAAAATTTTTCATGTTAAATTAATGGCATTGTGTTTCTATGGTAACCTTGAGATTATTTTAATGTTTACGTATTAAAAAGGGAAACAAATTTTTAAATTTTGAACATCAACTTTTATATCTAACATTAAAACATGTGACAATAAAATTGGCAGGAAGCCAATAATAAGAAGTCTAATTTAATAAAATGAATTAGAAATTACCATAAATAATTGCGCAACAATGGCTTAAAATTAAGTAAACATTTAAGTTACGTAATTCTAATACGAACCACGGCAGATCCTACGGCCACTCCCCCTGCCGTTGCAGCCATTTGCCCAAATAAAGATGGTTGTTGAGGCTGAGCCTGAACAGGAGCTGGGCTTGATGGAGGAGCATGAGCTGGTAAATTGCTTCGTGCTGGCGCAGCCCTACAATAATTAAGACAGAGGTTACATTGCAGTTTTTAATTATCACAAATGTACAAGGAAAATGCTGCTTCTTACCGTCGCTGCGGTGCAGGCGGCGGACTTGCTGAACGTCCTCTTCGGGGCATTTTTGGTAAAAATTGAGTAAACACAATAAAATAACAATCGCTATAAAGAAAAACGTTTAGCTTTTGCTGTCTTCAATCGAATGTCACGATTGCAACGCCAATGTTATCGGAGTATGACATTCAGGTTTTTTCTAGAATTTTTGAAAATGGAATTACTAACTATAGCTATCCTTGTCTGTCACATTCAAATTCACTATGCTATAATACGTTAGGAACCGTATTAACACAGATAAAATAAACAATGTTTGAAAAATGTTCACAGTTTAAAAACCGTCAAAGAAAATTAACTACACGGTTTTGAAATATTTTGCAATCGTTAAATATACATTTTTTGTATTAAATTCCGAGATCGAAACGAATATAAATATTACAAAAGAAATACAACTAGTTTTAATACAATTTTAAAAGCACTACGTACACAACACACACTGCAATATAACATAAATAAACAAGTTTTTATTAACACAAAAAAATTCTCAGAGTGTTTGCAACATTGAACTTTCACAGCTTTCCTTAAAATTTGCATAAACGATTACTTGAGACGAAAATCTATTTATATTTTTTTTTTTAACAATATCCTTGTTTCTTTTGTACAAATCTTTAATATATACATGCTCGATTGAATTTTCATTGTACTCACTTTATTTTTAGTTACATATAATGTCATTTATACGAATCAAAAGTTTATAAGAAAAAAAATTGTATTTGTAAATAACATTTCATTAGCAAATTTAAAACTCACCTGCCCTTACCGAATGGCATTGTTATTTGTATTGTTAATTTTGATTTACAACCCTTTACATTTTTAATTTAGCCTCTTTCCAATTTCTATTAACTATACACTACTAATGTAAAAACGTCTAAATAATGTGTAAACCGAATTAAAAGTAAATAGTGATAACTGGCCAGGATTATGAACTAATTGACTGTTTAGTCTTTATGACAATACATTGTAAAAGAAAAGTTCATGTTTGATAAATTATTAAATTTTTAAACTATATGTATTTCTTGTCTTTCTTATAAAGAAACTGATATTTGCATTGTTAGATATATTTTTCTAAAAAAATCTCGATAAATATTATATAAGACATTTTATTATATTGCGGTAATATCAAGATTGTTTTAGTACTTTCGGTTTTAAAAGTCATTTAAAAACACTAGTTTTGAGTTGAAATAGTATAAAAAGATGCGTGAATCAGAATACCTCTTCTTTAATATTAGGCGGCAATTTTCTTCTGTGCATTGAATATATCTGTATCATTCATTGGGTCTACAATTCACTCAATCGCTCAGTTAAGTTCAATTCATCGTTTAGTGATTTCAAAGCCGCGTGACTGTTGTGAATTGAATATTTTTCATCGGCATTTATATATATAATTTTTGAGTGAAAATGGGGGATATTAATGCCGGTCAAAATTTAAATACACTCCTACTGGGAGGAATAACGATTTTATTTTGTTTTATGTTACACATTTTTTATAAAAATATCTTCAACAAGAAAAAAGAGGCATCGCTTACTACAGAGAGCGATCCAGGTAGGTTTCTAGATTCATAAACATGATGGTATATATAAAATTGATATATAATATTAAATTTATGTTTCCTTAGCCATGTTCAATTTTATTTTGTTTAATTTAACATTTCACTGCTGAATATGAAAGGAGCACAAGATGTGGAATGAGCTACAGGGTAGATCTGTGGCGATATATTTAGAGGATTTATTATTTTCTAAATCGAAGAAAGCTTGCGTTAAAGTTAGCTGTAATTTTCTATGTGCGGTTAGTGTTTTGATGAAGGCTATTTATGTAGAAAGAGCTTGTTTCTGTAGCTAAGCAGCAGTATGTAAAATTTTTATTGGCTTTAGGGCGCGAAAGGGAGTACAGAGTTTAATAAACTAATAAGAAATTATTTTCAACTTGATGATGCTATTTAAACATTAACCGGCGCCTATTTTTAGTGAGTAAGCATATCATTTAACTCCAAGTGAACATCGCGCTCATGTTATAGTTTTAATATATATAAAGAAAGAGTATTACTTATTCCTTGATAAATAAATTAAAAAATATATATTACTATTTAATATATCAATAATTATTCCTTTACTAGAAACATTAGCTAAATATTAAGAATTCCTGATCTAATTCATTTTATTTGTAGTTAAGTTTTTGTAATAGTTTTATGTAGACAAAATTGTGTTAATTTTATTTAATAGATACGAAAACTTTCTTCAATAGTTAGTAATTGTTCATATGAGAAAACACATCTGTGCAAATGTATGTGCAGGAGGTAAAATAGGTCACTGAGGAGGATGTTGATGACATTTGAAAACATTGAATTTGTTTCGCTTCATGCAAATATTTATTACCTCATTTTTAAAGTTATTTTTAACATTCTGTCTATGCATATTATTAAATCTTTAATGAAGTAATTATTTCTGGAATTAGCAATATAAAAATATTTTGAAACTAAAATATGTTATACCTATAATTGATTTAAATCTCTGTAAGTTGAACTTAATGTACTATAATTTAATAGAAAATATCTCTCTATTATTTGTTTAGTTTTTCACTACATTAATATTAAAAAAAATATGCTGCTTAAGGTGTTCATTCAATAAGGCATAACGAAAAATTGACATGAAAATTTTCAATCGCCTCACATTTCTGTAAATAAACAAAATTTTTAAGCATATTTTTTCTTCTTTTAACTAAATGTATATCGGTTTAAATTCATCTATAACTATGATGATGTCTTCACACAATAAGTAAATTTTTTTTCTGTATCTAGTTTTTACTAGAATATCAACTACATATACAGTAATTACTATTAACTCTTAGACAGAAAGCACAGTTTTTTGATTTACATATTATGAATAGATTCAGTTTTATTGAGTGTATGTGTACTCACAATTAACCATGCTTTAAATGCTGTATTGTTAATACAAATATAATAATATCTATGATTATAGTTTACAATAGTTGCTCCATTTCATTATTATGTACTGTTTATCTGAGACAATTTTCTCTATCTGATGCATTATTGTTAATATGATGAATAATATTATTTATTGAAATTTCTGTTTTAAATATATAATGTCAATTGAATAAAATAATTTGAGCAATGGGTAATTTCATTTTCTTCCAAAGCCTGTGATGGACTTTAATCAAATTCAGCCACTATTATACAGATTTACAAAAAAATCATTGAAAAATGTGTACTCCATGAATTATACCTTGTGAATTTTGTTTATTAGGAGCTCAGGTAAATGAAACTGTCTCTGAAGTAGCTGTTACTGAAAGCCGCCCAAGTGGGAAAAGTAAGAAACGGCCAGTATGGAAAGCAAAGACGGAATTCAGTCACCCCTGGTTACTCAAAAATCTTAAGGGACACCCCGGCTCTGTACTTCACATGGATTTTTCTGCAAACGGCAAGTTCATGGCCGCGACATGTGATGGTAAGTTTTAACTCTCTTTTTAAAAGGTGGTGGGTGGTGACTAATAAGATGTGTATCCTCACATATTCTTACAACGCATTGATTATTCTACGAAATCATCTAATTTATGCGTTGTTCATTTCAAATGACGCAATATATAATATTAATATTTGTTACAAAGTAAAAATTTCGTTTATTCACATTAAAATGTTATTATCATATAACAATCTCACAACTATTGTCACAATATAATACTAAAAAAGCTTCGACCGTTATTCGGTTGTATGATAATAACAGTTACGAAAACTAATCGTGTTAGTAACTAATTAAATTGTGGTGGGTGGGTAGTGCTTCGGTTGAATGGACTATTCAATAAAAAAAAAATGTATTTGTAATGTGGAAGACGTAATATTGGTGTCTGTTATCCCAGCACATTGAATATACAATCAAATTATTCATCATCATATCGGTTACCGCTTAATGATAAAAAATCAGTGTGAATCTAAACTATTGATTATATTTGAAGTTATTAACGCATAAATATATCGCACAGGAAATCAATAAATGTAAATATAAATTAATATTATTATATTTTTGTAAATACATTGGGGTTGTTTCATCGATACATTTTACCAAAAGTAATATAGTTATAAATAATTATTTTGATTCTATTGAAAAAGAATGGTACATTTTTTAAATTGTGTTATATGCAATTTTTGATATTTTATCTCGTTATGGTCGAAGTCATTGCCCATATTGTAATGGGAGTTATCTGAAATTGTAAACTGTGTCACTGTGACATAATATGTTAACGTTAAAGATAATATTATGTTGTCATTATAATAAATTAATTATATTGGATCGTTTATGTAATAATTAAGAGCTTTTTAAAGAGATTAATTAAAACTTTATTTAATTAGTATTCCACTTTAAAACGATACTTGTTGATTTACATTAAAAAGAATCGGTCACATTTAGTTTAATCTACAATGCTCAACGAATTTAAATTACATTTAGACAAGCTAATTTTGTTTATAATAAATAAAATGAATTGCTGCTATTTGTGAAAACATTTTATTACTTTTAAATGTTTCCACTTTTAACCTCCTTTAACCTATTCTATAATCGCAATTGTAAAGTTGTGCTTATAACAAATGCTTAAGTCGTTGGAAAAAGTATGAAAATTTTTCACGCAAATTAAAAGTTTTATTATGATATTGTCTATATTTTATCGATAGGAAATAATTTATTTCATATGATGTTGTAACGAAATAATAGTTACTTCAACAAATGACTATATCGAGTAAAAATATCCCATTGGTTTCTAAAAGCACCGAATGTATCGTTAATTTTCCTTAGATCTATATAACTACTAAAATTTGTTTGTCTGATTAACGAACAGGCTTTCATGCAATTAATATTTTGCTGGATTATCCAATGGTTGCATGATCTTAATTCGCGAGATCCCCTAGTCAAGACTACTAGTACTCCTAAAGCTACTGTTATGTGTAATTTGGCGGTCCGCCGGTCGAAATCTTCACGATGACGTGTCAGCAGTTAACATCTACACCTAATGTTTTTAGTTATTTTTATTAGATTACTAATGTTCTAGATGCCTTTAAATATTCATATGTTTCGTCTAAAAATTTATAATCATTACGATTGTTGAAATAAAATATCTCTGTTATTACAGAATTAAATTCAAGTGTCCGAACCGTTACAGCCTGATTAAAAACGTTATTAATAGCCATAATATTTGAAAGTATAATGACGGATTCGTTGTAAACGTTCACAGAGTCTAGTTTTTATTTATCATGTAATCAGCCTTTGATCCCATTTGTTGCTGCAGTCCTAGGTTCTCAACTTGCAACGCTGACAGTGAATCAAGGATTTCTCCGCTTCGTTGCGAGATGTTCTCATTGGGAATGCGTAGTTGTTTTTTGCGGTCCAGTTGCAGCAGCCGTGTGACGTAGGCGACGATAAACCGCTAACCGGAATGATCGCGCTCATACCGCAGGGTCGCTCACCTCACCGAAACGTCTACGACCCTGTTCCGACTGCTGTATCAACGCAAACGTATGCCTCTGTAAATACTAAACTCATTAATGCGTACGGGCCAAGCCCCTTATTGAACAACCGGTGACACGGAGCAAAAACCGTATTTTTAATGTTTTATTGCGTTAATAATATGTTACAACGATTTAAAGTTGTTTTAATATTTGTTACATGTTGTACTTTCGCTCGTATCGAATCATAAAAAAATTAACAGTTTCATTTAGTTACAAATATTGTTGTTGATATTTACAACCAGGACTTCAGATTAGTATTTATATTTAAGTGACAGCTATAAGGCTGGATTTTAAAATCGCGTTGTTGAAGGTAATGTTAACGGGATAGTTAGTGCAATACCAAACCATCGTATGGTAACAGTTTGATTGGTTTCCTCTCAGTTTTTGACTCTATACATCCATTTCTTATATTCACAGCAAAACTAACGATTGACTTAGCTGTAAAAATAATGTTAAACATTCAGACTATGTTAAGTAGCTGAATGAACGGTACATTTGGCGAGACTTTAAAAATGTTTAAATTAAGATATAAATATAATCACAAGATTTGCTATAAACATGATATGATAAAGCTGCAAATGAATTTTATACACAACATAAATTTTTACTGAGTTTCTTTTTCATTAGAAATAATATTACCAGTGCTGGTACTTACATTTACATCTACTTAGTTTTGTCTTCGTGCTATTTAAACGTAATGATTCGACGATTATTTTCTAAGTAACTTAAGCCAGAAGTCGTTATGGTTGGACAGAAGCGAGGACGCTCGGCGTTGTCTGTGGTCTTCGTTCGTCCCCAACTCCCCCCTCATGGCCGTTCACGCGTCATCGACTTGGTTACACGCGATCCGTGTCCGACTTTTTAACTCTGATCACTTTTAATTATATGTATAGCCTTTTCAGGCGGTCCGAAAGCACCAATCGTCGAAAGAAAGACCACTGCTTTCAGATTTGATAAATTTTCTTTAATTTTAATTATGGGAAATAGGACTAAATAACTGATATAATAGCAGAATAATATTTTTTGAAATATAACTTATTCTTAAACATAATTTTCATCAA
Organism: Pachliopta kotzebuea; assembly: GCA_018246255.1. NCBI lineage: Eukaryota > Metazoa > Arthropoda > Insecta > Lepidoptera > Papilionidae > Pachliopta > Pachliopta kotzebuea. Next base: position 20,459 of record DWLS01000568.1, read on the forward strand.
ACTAGTTTCAGACGTTCAGGATCTAAAGTCTCTAAAAATGGCATTAAGCATACAACAACTCGTATCATTAGGTTTTTAATATTAATAGGCTGATAATGATGTTAAAAATGTACACAATGTCGCCTGTGACTCATTGCATCCGTCTCAGGAAGGCAGTGGTAAAGCGCTATCCTTGTAACGCGAATGTAGTTCGATTCCGGCGTCACAAGTTTAGTTCATTATTTTTGTACCCGCTAGGCTAGCTAGCTTTATACTATATATATTCTACTATCTGTGTTGTTGTGTTCTAGTTATTAACACATGAAAGCTACAGTATTTTAGGCGAGCACGCTTCACCATCCACGGCCTCATTGTCACTTAACGTTACGTGAAATTGAGGGCGAATTAGCCCCGTTATACATAAAAAACGTCATTTAGAACACGTATAACATAACCGTACTGTATAACCGACCATTTATTAATCATTACATATTATCTGTAAAAGTTATTGTATATTAAGTAGAAAGTAAAGAAAATGTTAAAAAAAATATTATTGGTGTATTCATTATAATTTATATTTTTATTTATATATTTTAATGAATATCATTCATGAATTTTTGGAGTTATTATTGAAGGAATTTCCCTATATAACCTCCACGAGGTGACCTCTATGTGTATTTACACAGCGTGGGTACATCTGTTACTATTATTCAATTTTGAGTTCATGTTTTTTTTAAATAGAATAAGCAAACCATATAAAGTTAATGGTATGTTCATTTGAGTAGATCTCATTGTATTGTATTTTTTTAAACTTGTATCAAATAAATAGAAAGATGTAATTGTCTAAAATATTGTAAAAAAGGAAGAAGCGGCGATATCAGTTTGTAAAGTAAAACTTTTTTTTTTACGTAGGTACAGGGTAATGCTTGACCAATATCCCACCTGGTGTTAAGTGAAGATGTGGTCTATGATGGTAAAGCGCATTAACGTAGCAAAAATGCCTATTCACTCTTTTTTTGAAGATGCTCACATCGTTATTAAACGGGAACACTTTCGGAACTTGAGCTTCTGGTGAAAGAAATCATAGTGATACCAGCATGATGTGAGAAGCCTAAAGCTTTTGACAAAATGCAATTTCAGTTAACTCACATTTGACCTACTCTTGACTATCTCTTCATAGGAAAAGTCCTGATTTCCATCGGCGACGGGTACATTAAGAGATTTGTTTATGTTATGTTAAAGTTATAAACATTTTTGTTTTTTGTTTAAACGTCTTGGAAATTGATTGTAATATAGGACCTGCGTAATTCGAAGTACAAGAGAACAATTGTTAGCCTCTTACACGTACAATTTAAACTGTGACCCTGTTACACGTTTAGTATTCAGTTGTTGCTAGCTCATGCTTCGGTTCCGTATTTAATCAACCTGGGACGAGTTACGATGTAAATTTATTTCTGGTATTAGGGTTAGCCTTACACGTTCTATTTGGTATGCTTAAGGTATATTTGGTATGATGTGATAAAATCATTGTCATATCAAACATCTTCCGGTTTCGTTACTTCATCTTTTATTGTAGCTTTAAAATTCGGTCCGTTTTTTTATATCTTGGTATTACAAGGTTGCTGGACTATTCTTTGCAGGATGTACCGTTTAGATATGTGAATTCGTAAAATTTATTAATTACGTGTTTAGCGTTACTTACCATAATTATATGAGATCGCGAATAGTAACAAAGTAGTATCTACTGTTTGGCCTTCCAAAGGATGACTTTACTTCATTAATTATCTCCATACGTCATATCAATACTGTTGCGTTGATGGCGACAGGGATTGCTTATTGTCACTTTATTGGTTTCTCGTACATCCAGAGGTGAGAACCATCTGACTGCTGCTACAGGTTTCTTGCCTTTATAAATTAAAGAACTGTAATATTTTACTGTGTATTCGCTGGAAACACACAGGTTTACAATACTTTTATTTTATGTATCGATAAAAAAAATCTTAAAAGGTGAATAAAATAAATGAGATAACCAAAATACTCTTTCTGTAAACCTTCTTGTACAAGTCTACATAAATAAATATTTACTTGATCAGATTTTTTTGTACATCCTTATCAGTTCGAACCTTGTGTCTTATTTGACAATGGACCACAAAATTATGCGTCGCCTCATTACGACCTAATTGTGTACACGCAAAGTGACGTGCATCTAAGATACTTAACTTATATTCTATCATCGACTATTATTTGTTGTTACCAACTGATAATAAAAGGTATAATTGTTATTAAAGGGATGAAGCTGATGTTACAATCTTGTAGTAAGCCGCATAAAGACTACATGAAAATGAGCTGTGTTGTTTAATGTCAGAAACTACAATTAAATCACAACTCTTGAAAACATAATAATTATATATTTATTGTCAATAATGCGAAATATTATCGTACAGTAACTTCTGTTGCTATACTATGGTATTTCTAGTCTTGTTTATATATTTTTGTTGTTATTTAGTTGCTGATATTACCATGTGATATTCACGGCACAGACTAGTATATTTTAGCTCTTGTCATATGGATATGGCGATAGCGATGGTGATGATTTCGTCACATCTTCATTGCCTTTTATTGTCGCCATATTATGTCCAGGAACGGCCGCGTGACGCTCGTAAATTTAAGTAACGATGTATTAATTTTAACTATCTTATCTTTTAACTTCACCTTGTAGTTTTAATGTGTCTTTTTGTAAGTTGTTTCACGTTTACGCAACGAAACTGTGTATTTTGAAATTGTTGTATAACTCTCTTGATTCAGGATTGCAATTTTTATATAACCTATTTTTCATGTTATTGGAGACAATATACCGTTGTCCGCATAATTTTTTCAACAGCTTACGTTTAACTTGAAAATTCTTATTATTGCCTCAATTATTTCATTTTCATATAGTAAAGTACCCGTGCCATCATGCTTTAAAAACTAATTCTTGTTGAAATATTCCTGTAAATATTGTCGGAAACTCAAAACTATTTATTAGTTTAGAACAGAGTTCCCCAAACTTTTTTGTGTCGTAGACCCCTTGCAATGTTTTTCCGTGTTGGGTGTACTTACCTGATATTGATTTCCTGTAAATTTCTAACTGTAGTGAAGTTTAGTGTTAAAAACTTAAAGTAAAAACACATGTTAATTAATACATTTATTAATTGAATTTAAATTAAAACTTTGTGATCGGAAAAATTCAAAATGTATTGCGACCACAAGGCGAATACCAACATCCTACAACTTACATAATTTTATAAACATATATTATAAATTTTTTTCTTCATAGTTACTTTTATAAATAATGTATATGTTTTGATATTATAAGATAGTAGGAAGTAAATAGGTACTATCAGTGTATGTGTTGAGATCCACTATCGTGGACCCCCATTTTCATTTCATGCACCCCCAAATTTTTTTCGTTGACGTAGACCCCTTGCAGATTGTCATAGACCCCCAGGGGTCGATTTAGACCACTTTGGGAATCACTGGTTTAGAATTTTGTAAAAAAAATATTTAAGGCAGCTCTGTCTGACCCATTTAAAAAATGAGACTTAAAGAATCGAATATTATATAAACTAATTAAATACTTAGTTATAGTTTATATATAATATAATCCAGTTAACAAATTGAAAAAAATATACCATCAGTAATTAAAAGGTTAGCGTTATAACTGTGCAGATTTGTTATCTAATATAATTTATAATTTGTTAAATTTACTGGATGGTGAAGAAGTATTCTTCTTTTTAAAATGCAAAAGAGAGAGCATATATGTTTTTTGTGCATTTTCATTAAAACATATATGCAACTCTACAATGTTACATCCATCGCTAGGCCATGACCTTAGACCCTTGCTGACCGACATTCTTCTTGCTTCACGTTTTGCTTAATGGAAACACTGTATTTTACCTAAATTCCATATAAATTCAATCAACGTTTTTGCTTGATTAATACTTACTAGTAAACAAACAATATATTTTGTTATCACGTAAATTTGTTAAGTGAAGACATGGTTAAAAATTTTAACTTGTTACAACCGGAGTAGGCGGGTTAATAATTGCGGTTATCAAAGTGTGTCGTAACTTCATTTATTATGCATAAAATTACCATTATGTTTATTATTATATATACGTCGTAAAATATTATCTTTACGTTAACCTTGGAGGGAGACTGTTAATCATTTTGTGCGTTTTAAATAGTACGATGAAGCGGCCGTATAAAATGATATGTTTTTAACACTATACATCATAGGTGTTCTTAAATTTGATGGTGTTGATATGTAATTTAAAGATTATTCTGAATTTCCGTACTTAAAAAAAGTTACAAATAATTCGCATACTCATACTAATTTCGTAACGGAATAGTTAAAAAAAGTTCTAAGGTTATGTTGTTTTTCAACAATTTTATTGTTTCCTTAATTCAGTAAATAAAATGTATCAAGATTGTTTTCGGTTCATGGTTAAATTCAATTTGTTATACAATTACTTTGCATTTCTGTTAATAATTATGACACAATTAACAACAAGTAATCTTATCTGTTAATACTTTAATTAATGTGATTAGAACGGATAGTAGAGCGAGCATAGTATACTATAGTTACTGTGCGGATTTTCCACAATTAGGTGAAGTATTTGGTCAATACTACTAGATGTCAGATAAACTCTTTAAAAACTGTTAGAAACGTAGATCGATTTCTTTGCACCGCTATTTGGATGAGAATAGTTCAATCATAACCAACATTAATACGTCAAAATGTCACATTGTATGTTGAAAGATAAGTCTTTTTTCATCTTTATTGCTTAAAGAATGTTTCTTTTTTTACAAACATTTATTTTTAAACTTAGCTACTTACTTTACCTTTTTTTTTCAATGATGTAAAGGAAAAAATAAATGTATAAATTGACAAAGCGATGTTTTGTTTCTAATCCGGGATCTTGATTTAGAGATACTTGAGTACTCAAGGAGATGAGAGTATCCTTAACCTGATGGTAAGTGACACGGGTTGCTCGTAACAATGAGACTCTGGTTAAAATAAAGCACCACATTGCGGTCGTCTCATTGAGACATAAAATGTCAAACCATGTTGCGGTGATATCAGGTGGCCTCTTAATTAAGACAATCGTATGAATTATTATTATTTTACATTCATTATAAGTACAAACAAATTCTCGTAAAACTTTTAAATAATCGAATATCAGATGATGTATTTTTTTTTATAAGATGAGCAAGTTGTTCACGTGATAATAAGTGACACGCTTTCCCATAGCTAGGTGGTTGTTTAGGATGGACACAGCACAACAATTCGCTGGTCGCCTTAAGACGTAGTGTTAAGTATCGTCACCCTAATAATTTCATTAGTATGCAACTCTCTTCAAACCGGAGCACAGTAACTTGGCGGCTGAAATCTAGATAGTCTCCGGAAACAGAGATCTGCCTTACTTGTTACTATCTCGCTAACTTTAGATATTTCTTAATTTCTTGATAAGGAAAAATTACGTTAAAACTATCTCGTAATAATTTATCGTTTTTTTTTTTCATTGAAATCAATTGCGTCCGTCTGTACATGATTGAGCAGCGATAGCGGGGAAATGCAGAGACACGTAGAAGATATGACATAAGTTTTTATCGCATTTGTCATGTATGGCGTTACCTGTTACAAATCATACATACATACACGATAATATTTTACAAGGAACAGTGACAAAAATCTCTTAAAGTAATTACTTAGAAAAGTGTAATATAACTGGAACAGCTAAACCGTTAATTATTAATATAAAAAATTTAATCGTCTACAAGCTGTTTGTGGCTACTATGCCACGTATGCATATGTGATCAAGCGTATAACATCTTTTTTTTCAAAGGTTAAAAATTCTGACTCACTTCATTGTTATGGGCAGGCGAATCACTAGCCGCTAAGTGAATTTCCTGTTCGTCTCGTTGCTATGTCCTGTATAAAATGTGTTCACTTACTTTAACTTTGTGGTTAATCATTTTAATGTGTTCTTAATTTTGCACTTATTTTATTGACATATAATTTTTTACTCAGAGATCCTATATTATTAAGTTGCGGGAGAAATTATTATAGTTTCCGTAAACATTTTGTATAAAACGTTTTAAATTGGATAAAAGAAATTATAATATTATTGTTATTTACACAAGACAATCGAGTAGATTAATAAACACTACACTTAAAAAAAATCAATATTTTGAAGTAATATTTAATAATCATGTATTATTATATATTATACTATACCCAGAGAAAAGTGAACTCAGAGAAACAGAACATGGGAACGGAATACGGGATTTCATTATGCTTTTGTTTCTTTGTTTTATATATTATTTAATTATATGTCATCAATTTTAATAGCGTTATTATTTTAGATATAAATAGAATTATATACACTTGGCAATCTGTCGGGTACGGTGGGACAACAAACGAAGGTATTTCGAAAAAAATATTATATTAAAATCTGCTAAGGTTGCTAATGATGGTAACAATATGAGACGGAATCATTTGCCTTTCTATCGTGCGGTAGCGTCAAAATGAGATCAGCGATGACGGTATTCGTCAGCGCCTCTAAGTTCGGTTATAGATAGATACTTTGGTTAAATATTAAGTGTATTAATTACTAAAGACAAATATTACGAGGCTCTAACCTATGGAAGCTGCAACTTTAGGGAAAGTGCTAAGCTATTGTGCACCATAAGTGTTGCATAGTTCCCGGTTCCCATGGGATAACACGGAGCTAAATCACAGCAAATTCCATCAACTTCGAATCCCTTGAATTGTCACTAATGTCATCAGACATGCTTAATGTCGCTGTCCATCCATATTTAAGTTATCTAATATATAAAATTAATCAATCTATTTTCTAACATTGTGTTATATTTTCGAATTAAATAGGTTAAGTTTATAAATAATTTTAAATTTGATTAAATATTATTAAATAAGTCGCTTTTTGTTTGTAACCTCCGGCCAGCACAAGTAATACAAATTTAATCATTATTACGTTATTCACAATAGTCAATAAAATATATATCATTATGTCCTGAGTGGTTGACGGGATAGAATATCCTTATTACTACAGGGTTCTTCCAAATCGGAGAGACCAATTTCCAGCAAAGGATATCAAACAAATTTGAACTGATATATCGTAACCGTATATTATATCTCTAAAGGGAATCTTCCTAAAAATTTTAAGCACATTTTTCGAGGAGACGTACTGATGCGAATCGTTACATTTAGCAAAGAACTGTGTGATAAGAATATACGTTAAAGTGTGAGATCACCACCGTAAATACAGTTTTAAAATGTTGAACATGCAGCCAATTGGAAGTATTGTTATTAAACATTTGACATATAAACATAAAGGACAATTTGTCATACAATGTTTTTAGTAATTAAAGTGTCATTTTAAAATAATGGGAAATTGTTGTAGCGACGAATAAGCATGTCCGTTGAAATAGAATGAAAACAATTTTTGCTTTGAATTCGTTTATTGTCTATGAAAAGACAATCACTTTAATTTGTTCATATGAAAATTACCAACTACAGTTACCGATAAATACGCTAAAAAAAGTTTCAAAACTATCTAAGTACTTGGACTTTCGAAATTTTCAATGCGATGCTTTGTATATGTTGTTCATAACCATGTAGTGAAAGTAAGACGGATGAGTTTATGTAGAGTGCATAGTATTATTTTATCAATTATTATTACACATGAAGTCAAACGTAATAGGAAGAATGTATTTTTATAATTTTAATTTAATTAAAATTATCGGTTTTATTTATTAGTTTAATTCGTCATCAATGTTTTTGATATTATCATTATAGCCTCTGCTAATTTGCTTACATTACTGAATCCTTAATTTAACTAAACGTTATCGTCGGTAACAGCGGTCGTATATTTTAAATGATTGTAACCGAATATCATCAGTTAATTGTTTTTATTTAAAAATGATAAGGAAACCGTCGGGTAAGCCAGTCTTCATTTGTATGTATCGGCAGACAGCGACCTTCTATTGTGTTTGTGGTTGCAAACAGGCGCTGCTATTAACACATGGATACGCTAATTCGATCCGCACGGAATGTACTATCTGTTGATTCCTTAAAAAACGATGTACAGTGAAGATTTCTTAATAAATAATATGACAGTCAAGCTATAAAATCCTGATAGTAAGCTCCTTTACCATACCACATTGTGGCTTCGGGATGTTTAAAAACAAATAACTCGACGTTGATGTATTCTCCATAATAATTTTGTTAGCTCTCGTTTATAACAAAAAATTAATATCTTTTTAAATGCTAAATAGTTTTATATATTTATACATATATATATATATA
>DWLS01000569.1:0-28802 GCA_018246255.1 Pachliopta kotzebuea
TTGTGATTTTCATTACAATAAAATACTGATTACTGTTTCCGAGGCATTTTTCCTTCGCAATCCCAGCATCCCTCACAGCCTATGTGGCAGTAGGCTACAGTGGCGGCCGCGTACTGGTAAACGGAGTGCTGGGTGGCTCCCCTAAAGTGGACCGACTATCTGGTGAACGTTGCTGGAAATCGCTGGATGTAGAAAGCGCAGGATCGATTGGAGTGGAGATCTTTAACTCCTCTAAAGACCTATATCCAGCAGTAGGCGTTTATCGGCTGATGATATATTTTTTTCAGCCTACGTCTTCCAGCAAATATCACAACTCTACGCCGTACACATTTAGTTACTTATATTTACATATGTATATAAGTCTACGAAGTACAGGAAATAAAGAATTTTTTTTTTTAAATACTTTATCATATATTTTCAGATCTTCATAAAGCAGTGAATGTGAAACTTGACAGTGGTTGGACACCATTGATACACGCTTGCTTCCATGCTCAAGACAAAATTGTTAGGATGCTGTTGGATAAAGGAGCTGACACTAATTTACAAGCAGGTTTGTAAATAAATCTTTAATTTCGAATACATTGATGGTATTGCTGCATATCAAAAAATTTGCAACTAGTACATGAGAAATGGTTCGGGTGAATTTGATCGATTCACAATACAATCACCTGTATATTTATGTGTATAACTATACTGCTTTTTTAAAAGAAATCAAGTGTGTAGTACAGAGAAAGAGTAGTAAAACTAATTTTATTTTTAATGGATTTAGCATAACTGTCGGCTTGACATCCCTTAGTTAATAAAATTAAACACTGCGATTAGAAGCTTCCAAAACTGTGTTTACGTTAATATTTAATTTTTAGATTCCATGACACCTGCAATGGCCGTATGTTCTAACAGCAATGCCAGTGACGGCACAATTTATAACATCATATCATATCTAATTGAGAAAGGCTGTATTTTGAATATTGGCGACAAATATGGCGAGACTCCTTTAATGCGGGCAATTAGTAATGGACGGACAGCAGTTATTGAGTTGTTTATAGATAAGAAGGTTAATATTGAAATGAGAGACCAACAAGGATGGACAGTAAGTCTTTGATTTATTTTAAAATTATTTTAAGAACATTATTAATGAGATGTTATCTTTGTCCTTTTACCCAATTATAAATTGCTGGACTATAATGTACAAATATTAATGTGTTCCGGTTTCGGAGGCGTTGCAGTTAGGATAATTATTACCGAAGATATATCATGTCTCCAAGGAAAAAGCGCAATGTGGTGCAGAGAATATCATTCCAACTAACGCAATATGGTCAGGCTTATCACTAAATATAATGTGAACGTGCTGTATCTCGTTTCTCCACTGAATAAAAAAACTTATTTATCGCCTAATTCACAAATTTAATCGTCACCCTTTGTGCTTATATATAAGTTATAGAGGTATTACAGTTTAAGTTTAGTTAAAATAACCATATAAAAACTAAATGCAGTAATGAACATATTTCTAGGCATTATTCTGGGCAGTTCACCACAATAAATCTGATATAGTTGAAATACTTATCAAGCATGGAGCAAGACTGAAGGAAGTTGATAGATATAGCCGGACTCCTCTAGAGATTGCTAATTTACATGACTTCCAAGAAATAGTTAATATAATTAATAAATATCTAAATAAGGATGGAGATGTAGATAAAATTGATAAAGATAAATATATTAATAACCAAGTGACATCATGGCATGACTTTTACCCTGGATTAAATAAAGGGCAAAGGTAATAAATATTTAACTGTCTCCGTGGTCCAATGAATGACCGCTTGCGAAATCTGCAGCCTTTTTTCGAACAGATATTTAGCATTGATCTAATACAGTAATGCATATTGTATCAATCTACCTGCATTTTAAATTGATTTAACTTTAAATTGTTTTCCAAAATATACCTTTTTTTGTTGTCTTTTCGATACTGGTAATCTAATAAAGACGAATAATTTCTCTCTAAGAACATTGAATAACAAACTGTTGTTACAATTTTAGCTGTTGTTCATCCATGAAGAGTTCCAAAAAGAAATTCGTCTTAATTTCTTAAAAAGAAGTTTTATGTCAATTGACTTCATACTTCTTAATAATTTGTATTTTCAGACCAAATTACGTGAGCGAAATACCACATCTACTTTACGGAATGAATTGTGAACGTCTTACACCCATCTTTATGAATAGCGGAATGGATTTAAGGACATTTTTACTCATGGATGAGAAGGATATGGTAGCCCTCGGTATAGATATGCCATACGAGAGGCAGAGGCTGAGGCAGGGCCTGCGGAATTTTCATATGAGAGGATGGAAACTCAACGCTGTCGCTGGTTTATATGCGCGTAAAAATGAAAACTATAGGTATCGACAATGATCTTTACATTCTCCGGTTACAATTTTCTGAAAAATTCTTAATTACCAAAAGGATAAAGTTCTTTATACGTCTCGCGGAAGTCAATAAATAGGTGATGCCAACTAAATCGCTTTATGCAGGCCAATACCTCGCTCCGTCAATGTACAGAAAAGAAAATGAATTTCCTTGTAACTTAAAGTACCGCCTTTCTTATTAAATAATCCGTTTGTATTATTACAGCGTAATAGATTGCCTAACAACACTGGGCACTCACCTGCAACAATTGTACATTTTGGAGTCGACACTGCAGTATACGCTGCGGGAATACAGCAGAATTCAAAACCAAATAAAATACGAACCTCCAGATTCACCTCTTGTTAATAAACTTAAAACGGCTGCCAAGAAGTTGCAAAGTAATATTAACAGTATTAGAACAGAGACAAGAAATATGAAAAATTTACTCACTAAGGTAATTAATAAAATTTCATCCCTCTGTTACATTTCTATGCCCCTCTTAAGTTAAAAAAGTTACCGGTGAGGTATGGTTTCAATATTTTGTTAACAAATTAGAAAAGTTAGAAGATTTTTACAAGATTTTCATCTAGTAGTAAATAGAGCCCAGAATAATAGGGCAAAAATTAAGACTTTGATTACATTGGTTACCTTGGTAAAATTCAAAAAACAATATCTGTTATATTAAAAATAAAACATATTACAGCTGTTTGTAAGAGTTGCATATTATAATCTTCTTTCATCTCATTTTCCAGATAAGTAGATCCAATCCTCCGCCTGCCGATCTTATCAAAGAAAAGACTGCACAAGACATTGCAATAAGTTACGTTAAGGAAATTGCTATTGTATGCTCTCTGGGTTTCCTAATGTACAATGCTAAAAGTATTTTTGTTAATTTATTACGTAAATAAATAATGCGTGTTCGTCAACGTAAACTTATTTAATCCTTCCTCTCGAAATAAAATGTGAGCGGAAAAAGTTTTCGTTCTAAGCAAATCTGGCTATCAGAGTTGGCATATACAATAAATCAGTGCGATTGGCATTACAATAAATCAGCGCGTGTAAAATGATATTATTTTTCAACTTACAATACTGTTACTTGAATCCAAATTCAAATGGTCTTAAATGACATAAACTATAGTAATAGTTACTGAAGCGCGGTCGCCTCTGGTACTATTCCTATCACATTTGGACAACCGGAACATAATAATACTATTATAGCAGTTTCAATAAGGAGGTGGAATTATACCCATGTGTAAAGTAGATCAAAAAAATTCGAACTTATGATCCCGAAATCGAAGTAGGCCTAGGCCTTTTTCATGTTAAATTTAAAGCGGTTTACAATGTGGAGGCAGTTTAAAATTCAAGGATTATTAACACAAGTCAAAGAGAACATTTTACGCCAGGTGTTTATAACGTAAGTTTATAAAAACATCATTCTGTCTTAATTTAACCATATGAAGAAAATAAATTAAAATTTGTATTTATCTACAAAGTTGAGGGAGCCGATTTTTTTAATCTGCCATAGCTAGTATGATGAATAAAAAACATTCATTACATAATAGTTGTTATAAAAATACTTTGAAATACTTGCTGTAATGTATATTTATAGCAACAGCAACGCTATCAAAGTTGTATACCCCTGGATAACAGATCTGTGAGCCCGAGTCCGACGAAGCCATAAAAGTTTTCAATAAGATTAACAACATAAACATCGTCTGAACGAAATCAAAGATGTATTGATATCTCCTACGTGTATATAACATAACCTTCATTGTAAATCATACATGCATGCAAGCTTACCCAACCCGCCATCGGCCTTGTGATATACTTGCGTCAAATGTCATTTGGCAGTGAAACGAAATTAACTCTAATTTCGGTACTAATTACTCGTTTATAGGAAAACAGTTAATAATGGAAACTTAATAAATAAATCATGCGTTTTTTTATGTACGATTCAAGCGTCGCAAAAAAAAACCAGCAGCTTACCACAACAAGGGAAATATTGCTAGATATCGTAGGACCACTGGGTCTTAATAATTCTTATCTCTAATTAAAATTTGTATACTGATACAAATTTTAATCGACGAAAAAATAAAATTTATTTAAAAAAAATTAATTCTTCCTTTCAGATATTTTTGTATACTTATTAAGATTTAAAGTTTATTATAAATTAACCTTTACAACTCCATTAATGAAAAGAATTACTATTTAGTTATGTGCTCTTAAGGTCGATTTTCAACTTGCTCTCTGTCGTCATATAAGTTTTAAATACGTTATAAGTTTTAAATATACATCAGTTTTCTAGATCACCTAGTTACTCCACCTTATATTGTCTATTGTTTTGACTTATACACATTTAGACTCAAAAGCAGATACAGAATTAAAAGATTATAACCGTCTGCATGGTGCAATGGTCTTTATAACACCACATATATTGTAGTTTGGATGTTGGGTATTTCAAAACCCACCTGGCTGGCTAACTACCACCACCTTCGTATTGTAAAAATGCTGTCATAACAACATTACCGTGTTCCAGGTGTCAAAGACATGAAAAAATCTTTTTTGCAATTTCTTATAGAAATACATTCTTATATATCTTGTATCTTTAAAGGATGTTTAAATAAAAACAACTTTATTATATTCTTTTTATTGACATCTAAACTTTCATAACAACTGTTTGTACTAAAATATAAATGTGTATCAAGTTAAAAAGCAGTTAATATCGTATAGAGTAATTGCTGCCTAAATTTATGTTAAGGTGAGTGGACTTTTAAGTAGGTATTAGAAGACCCGATTATCGTTGTTTAGGCAAATTCCTTAATAAAAGTTTTTGCGCATCATCTGTAAAATGAACACGATTTAATAAGCTCAATTTTAATGGGTTTCAAGCCTTAACAGTAACATGTGCGAGACTTGAATATTTTTGTCGAAATTTTAATATTAAATTTTTTGCATGCCTCCTTAGTCTCAATTCCTTCATACCACTGGAATATCCAAAAAAATACGTAAATGCATGAACTATGCACGAACCCACACACACATTCACAGTGAAAGCATTGTCCTAAAGCAACACAAATAGTGCGTTTAGCTGCGAATCGCAGAGGCGAAATTGATAAACCGCAATTGATGTAAAATCAATACGTTTTAATAAACCATGAGATTCTTTAAACTAACTCGCAATAAATATCATCAAATAATATCCAAATCATTCTTATAGTAATTTATAAAACGTAAATTATAATAAATTAATAATGTATGGAATAGCTGGTCTCGAAGTGAACCACTAAGAAGTGAGATTCACTCAGTGCTTCTGGATAGGGATGTTCCTATCGGTGATAGCGAGTTGAGGCAGTGGAGCTTCCACGGTAAGTACACCATCCCGCGAGAGTGACGACTTGATCGCTTCAGGGTTAGTGCCCTTCGGCAGCAGGAACTCTCGGTTATATTCTCGGTACACCGACTTTGTGTCGGACTTCTCCTCGTGTTTAGCATGCACCTGGAAATTATTAACATAATCGCTTTAGATTGTATCAAAATTAAAGAATTTCGCGACACGCTACTTATTCGTTCATCAACCCCCTATAAAAGTACATGTTAATATAGGCGTTGGCATGTTGCCCGTCTGAAGCGTTTCAAGGTGATTTGTAATGAACATCAGTTCACTAACGCGACCCATATAACGCTGTTGCAAGTGGAATGGTCACAACGAATACATATTAATTATCATCGCAATAACAGACTTAGGTCGGCCGTCCTAAACGACCTATTTTGTAACTGTTACATACAAACGAGCTAATTTAGTATACTCACTAATAATTTGTTGTCAACTGTTTTCACAACAATCTCTTCAGGAGTGTATTGGCTGACGTCAAACCGTAGCTTCAAAGATTTGCCATCGCCTTCATCTTGGATCAGTGGAGAGTTCAGGCTATCCCAATGACTGGGTTCAGCTAATTGCCTGCTGTCGCTGTGTTGTGTAGTTGTAGAGGAGCTGAGGATAGTCAAAACCCGAAATGAATATTTTAAAGAATAAAAGAACTTGCGTGCAAAGGACTTATCAAGTTCTTATAGGACCCACAGCCATACACCAATTAAATAGTCTGAATTTTTTGGTTTTATTTTATAAAGTCAATTACTAAAATGCTGAATTCGTTTCAACACGCAAAACTAATTAAATAGATTGTTGTGACATACATTCAAAGAAACGAATGACTCATGGTATAAATTTTTGAAAACCTGCATGTGAATATTTAATTAATTTTAACTCGGAAAATATTTCCATAATCCTTTGTGGAATATCACAAAAACGTCGGCAGGCAACTGACCCTTTTGCCTTATTAGCATTACAAAACCTGATGATGAATTTAAAACACGCAAGTGCATTTCATAGCGATCTTTTATTTGAAATACCATGCGCAGAACTTTAGGTAAGAGATAAAGCTAAATAGCGACGGATATCTTAGTTTGATTCCCTGATATAATAAAAAGTTCCTTTATATTCCTTTTTTGATCCTTCATTACTTTGTCATCTTTACATCCAAGAGTTACTCTCTCTCTGCATAAACATAACTTATCCTGTGTGTAAAAATCTTTGAATACCAAGTACTGTTTTTTCTTTCTAAGGCAAAAGATCCCATGTATTTATAGTACATATAACAAACATGTGTCGACAAATACACGGTGTAGTTGAAGTTAAATGTTTCCACATGTGTATATTTTCATTTTGTGATTGATTATCACCGGTCATCACATCGTGAATGCTGATGTCATACTCGTGTGCATTACAAGGTTATTGTCAATAAATGAGGTCATCATTATAATAACAACACATGTTATTTTTTAACAATCTAACGAGAGATTCACTGAATATTTGGTATCACGCAGATTTTAATTTAAATTCATTTCAATGTTTCATTTTTAAAATTAACTATCACGTGTATAGACATAGTTATAATTCGTACCTTTATTTTAATAATTTATAAACAGGTGTTAAATTTTTTTTGACAAGGTTTATAATATTCGTAAGCAAAAGATCCATAAATAACATATACTTATAATATAAAGCAAACATATATCCATTATCATTAAATTAGACGAGATTATTGAAAAAGTAAGTTGCAATAATACCACTTTGCAAGGTGAGCTATACAATATACCATATAATATATAGTAATTACGTTTTACCTCTCCGATGACTTGGTTACTCCTCCAGTGGAAACAGATTCGAAATTGTAAGACATGCAAAAGGCAATATTTGCTATTAGCTTTATAATAAATCATATATGTATAAATGATACTAAATATATAAATATGCGTGAATTGCGAAAAGCAATATAATACACGATCTGCAAATATAGCTTAGAGTATAAATAACTAAATACAAAATTGCCATAGAGAATGAACTGTAATCAACATTGATGTTTATTTTGGGAGAATTTAGTTATTTATTGATAAAGTCAACCTGAACCTCGTATAATTACGACATGAACTTTAATAAGATGTTAAATAAAGCCGAAGTATTATTTCAATGACAAAATTGTTTTTTTATTTTCTTAAACATTCGAGACAATTTTTTATCGACAAGCGTTTTCTACCCACTTGTAAATGCTCACATGTGCTCACTTGACTTTTTACTGAATAAAAAAACGCTCAACCTACGAACTTGCAAAACATGGTACGACGAGAACATGGGCGGGCGAGTTTACTGAAGGTCTCGGAGAAGTAAAGAATTTTTTCAAAATAAGAAGATCGCATAAGTTAAATTTCTTTCGAAGTTTTTTCCCTCAAAACTATAATTTATTCACGATTTGAATTATCTATCGGTATCTCTTTCTTAACTATATACTTTGCAGACATCTATTACGCAAGTCATTATTTTTGGGTTACGACGGGAAAGTAGGGTAAATTGTTAAAAGATATAGTAGCAGTAATGCGCAATGCTGACAAAATAAAACCTACGCACTAATACTGATGTCCATTTTACATGCCAAGTACTACTAAGAGTTGCGAATGACGATTGGCAATATTACATCATCGAATCTCTGAAACATGGGCTAAAAGTAGGTCATTTGTTCGTGCTATAAACATTACTTCAGACTTCAAACTGCATACCTGCTACCACCCACTATGTTGATAAAATAATCGTAAACTGGTTCGCCAAGGCTCGATATCGTTCACATTGCATTAACTTTGTTATTATATACATCGGTATCAATATATACATCTGTACCACCTGTTTTCGTTTTTAATATTATTTGCATTAGTCATAAATAGTTTTCGGCTACTGTTCCCGCTAAAGACTTTTTTTTTAAGAAACTTATATTTCACGAAGCAATTGTTCTTGCGCCGCACTGCCTGCCGGCCGGCGCTATTTCTAGTAATGACATCACCCGCGTCGGGCTTACGTTCGCTGCTCGCTTTAAATGGAGCCGAGTGAGTCTGCAGTGGATGCCGTTCCGCGGAATGATCCCGAATAATGCCTCTTAAATAAGTTACTTTCGTGGAAGTCACCTTAGAGGCCGCCCAAGGTGGGCGACAATTGCGAAACTCCCAATTTATTCAAGATTCCGTTTTAGGTAAGCAGGGCCGGCCAGCGTAGTGTATCTTGTAATAGTATTATCGCAAAAAGAATGCGGATTGCAGAAATGCATTCACCTTAGAAGAAATTTACGTGGTAAATAATTTACATTAACTGTGGGTACTATTTAATTTTTACCGTGATTTTTTTTGTATGATATTTTAACTAAACGTATTTGATGTATCGAAATATTAAAAGAAAACACAGTAAAATAATTTAAAGCTGCTTTAAAAAAATATAAATACCTTGTTGTGCTCTTAAAAAAGTTATTGCTCTCTCTATTCATGAGCTCTGAACGAAATTTGCTCATTTCTTCCTCCATTTTTCGCATTTCGGCGTCGAATCTCTCCCTAATGCTTGAGAATTCCGTGTCAATGACAGAAAAATCGCCAAGTTTGATAGGGATGTTTCTCTTCAAACCACTGTCGGCCATTTCTTAGTGTATAGATTGGAAACGTTTAAACTAAATAAACACTTGAATTGTCCTTGTAAACACAGCTCGCGACGTGAATACACACTACGCGGCAGACAAGACAGGACTGATCATTGGTTGCGACTCGGCGCCAGGGGGCTTGCGCAGTGTTTTAAATAGCCTCGCTTTCGAACGCCGCCACAGAGTTAGTCGGCGTCACACGGCCCACACTGTTTCTCGCTCATTCCACGTCCGTAGTCACTTGTCAGTAATAATACCAGTACCAGGCATGAGTCGTACTCGCAAAATTCAACCTGGCCACTCTAGTATGATTTCATATAAAATACCAGGGCTATAAGTTATGATTCAAAATACTTTAAAGTATTTTTAAATAGTCGCTGTACAAAACGAAAAATTAAGCCTCATCGGAATTCTGCACAATCAAAAACACAAAATTAAAATGTTGCTTGAGACTTGTATTATAATTTTTTTCTGTTTTCATTCGCGTATCGTGTAAATTTGACTCATTCTATGTACATTGCATGTCATATTAACGGAAAACTACACAGGTGTAGTTTAAAATATAAATTATTTGCAACATTTTTTAATTAACCATTTAGTGGGCGTACTTGGAAGTAAATACTTGGTTTTAAAACCTGTTCGTGTAAATACCTATCATCATTAGTGATTACAACGCTGACAATCCCAAAACGCCAACGAGAAAAGCGTCACTTTACAACCCAAACGTAATTTAATTGATGAATCACATCTGGATCTGTCTTTACTGTTTAAGGCAATCGCGGTACTAAAATCGATAGTGTTAATCATTAAGATATTTTTGCAAGCTGTTAATACTTTTAGTCAGTAGGAGTACATATCAATATGCACCATGTAAGTACACGTTGTTCATAATCCACACCTTTTGTTATTATTTCTTTTCCCCAGATTACCTATTCGTCATAAGTTTTATAGTACAAAATATTATATAAATTTCAGGTTTCTAAACTATATTAAAATTTGTATAATTATTATTGTGTTTATAATTTAAAACTAAATTGTTTTCAAAATTTTATCGTGGTAAAAAATCTTTTATAAACATAATACATAAAATAAAACAAATTTTTAAGAAAAAATTTCAGCCAACTCCAGATAATACCTTATACATAAATATAATGAATTTATTCAGTTATATTGGTAACAGCACTATCAAAAAAAATTGTTTGATCGCTTTTTTAGTAAATAAATTTCGTATTCGGGCCACATTGAAATTATATTTAGTCATATATTGAAAGTAGCAAGTAAAATATTTCTTTTATTTTATTTGTGTTCATTGCATAACGGTAAGTAAATGTTTCGGATAAATCAACTATAGTTACAAAAAAGGATCCACTATCTTGCATCAAATTTTCTTATCCTGGACACAAATTGTATGAGATCAGTGATACAAAACATCTTATTTGTTTACAGTCTATATAACAGATTACTTTTCTGTAAAAGTTGCACCTTATAACTTCAACTATATTCCAGTGAAAATACTACCAATGTCCGTCATTACTGAAACAAACACATTTATATTACCAGCAGATACTTGGTAAGCATTCAAAGAAGTCATCTAAGAAACTATTATTTTAATGTAAAAGACAGTCAAATTATTTTATAGTTTTGTAATGTATATATTAAAAACTCAGAAACTCGAACGAGAAGAACCACGTGAAAAATTTTCTAAGCAAGAAGATAGTTTTTTTTATTTAAATATTACATATTATACATGAACTTACGTGCCAATCTAAGCATACTATTATATTAATTCTCTTATAGACTACTAATATCATCCATATCGTCAGTTTAGTCTATTAATTCCGCGACTGAACAAAGGCCAGTCAAAAGTTGGAATCGAATCCGTTAACTGATATATAATTTTTTGTTTGTATTAAATATAATGTATTAAAAAATTAAATTCGTTATTCAAACAAAATTTTTGCGATAATTAAATAAAAAAGAAATTGTTAAGAAAGAAGCTAAATATCAGGAATTATAAATCTAAATATTTTGTATAGCATATTCACAGTGGTAACCTCGTTTGTCAGTGACTACAACGTTGAATACAAAATGATCTTGTTAAATCGATAATACCCCCGTCGAATACACGCACTTACCGTAAAGGTCAAGAATGTATTTTGTCTAACTGTTGTTAATTTAGTCATGTATTTTAATAATAATGTTTTGCGATAAAGTAGTTTCGAATTTTTCAACGAAGCCCTATTAAAAGGAATATAAAGTAACTAAATAACATTGGATATGATATTTGATAAAAAGAAACTGATAAAAATAATAGAGTATAAATAATCTAGCTGAAATCTGTAGACGTAGAATTATAATATATATAGAAATATTTTAATTCTTAATAACTTATAATGGAGGGATCATCATGAACATCTTCAACAGCATAGATAATTGTCTATTCTTGTATGTAGTCTTTTTCAAAGACCCCTACATCGATCGATACATCTACTATTGAATTTCACCTAACAAATATTTTTATGGCAAGTATTATTTTTGTGTTATTATCTTCTATAAAATTTTAGTAGTAACCAATAGGTAAATACAATAGAAAGTTATTGTATCTTTCAAACTATATAATCCTTGTTTGTATTATGATATAAATAAAGAAAAAAAGTTTGTTTCGGATTATCTTAATATTTGTTTAATTTTAGCACAGGAGGTAAAACGTGCATAGCAAATATTTATGGCCGAAAAATTATGACATTTTATCCTTATTTCTCGCTATATGCAAGTATATATTCGGAAAAACAAAATTAACTATAACTTCGTGACCAGACCTTCTTCAATTCAATGAAAAGCTGGTATATACTAGATATTGTCAAGTAGGTAATGACGTATACCGTACGTCGACACACTGTACTTACGAGTACATAGCATTATGAGACATAAGTTACCTAACGACCGAACAATGTGAAGCGACCTTCGAACACCCACACTTAACTTCAATAACTTTATTCGATATTAATGTGACGTAGTTACACTTGTTTAGTTTTATTAATTGGACTTGCTATAATTATGTAGTTATAATATAAAATCACCTGTACTATGCTAAAGTCCTATTAAAATCAAAAAGCTATAAAAAATCTGCCTGTACGATCACATACCGTTACAGTATTTTATTCAGTGTTTTTAAAGCCTTAAAAGCTTACTTATATGACAAGCCGAAGGTTTCAATGGTGTTAGAAATATTCTAAATTATCTCCCAAACGAGTATTCTGTAACATAACATCTCAAGTAGCGAACCGTGAGCGCAAAGTAGTGCTATGTAAACAGTCCGCTTCAAGTCTCTGTATAACATCTTTAAAGAGAACTCGTAGACATAAAAAGTATAATAATACCGTATTATACAATGCACTTACACTTCAATAAATCCTCAGTGCTAAAAATTAATACATCTGTAGACACTTCTTAAGAAACATGTTAAGGGCTAAAATGTTTTACTATTTTTAGCTTTCTCGCCGAATCTATCAAAGACATCAGTTTCTATACAATTAAACCAAGGAAAAGGTATGAGATTTTATGAAAGTAAAAGATAGAACCTGGAACCTTTTACGGTCACGTTGTTAGTCTTATCGCTGGTATTAAATCGCTGCTGCTAGTAGTAACTATTCATACCAAAACAGAATTTAATTTATTACACTTACGAGTTATATACTGCAGTACTTAATTGATACCGGTTTATAAAAACTTATTTATGTATACGTATAACTCTTTTACAACAAGAATTTACATAATGGAAACGCATGTGCTATTTTCACGTTGTATTAATACTAAATTAATCGACGTATAAAAGAAATCGATCAAAAAGTTGAATAAAGCGAATCATAAATTGTTATCTCTGGACTTATGGTCAGTCTACTGAGTTGCTATGTTGTTAAATAAATTGATATATTATACTTTAATTGTTTATATAACTCGATAGTTGATGTCGTAACTGTTTCAAGTAAATCATACGATAAAAATTACTTGAGGAGAATACTGAGAGTTTATTGCAAAAGTATTCCAACAATTTTTATTATACTCAAATGTTAATGATTCATAAAGTTATATTCGCTATGAAAGCAACTTTTTGTTCAAGCTAATTCATTTGTTTAAGCACTTGTCAGTACGAATAATACCTAACAACGATAATCTACTTAAAGGACTTTCAACTACGTATAATAAAACATTTTAAATTAATCTATCTTTACTTTAACAGAAAATTTACATTACTTTTACATTGGCGAGAATCCGCTGGATGCAGACAACGCAGGATCGATCAGAGTGGAAATGTTCGGGGAAGGCCTACGTCCAGGAGTGGACGTTTATCGGGCGATGATGATGTCTTTTATATTATTATTGTATTAGAAAGTATGGTGTAGATATAAACCTTTCGCACGACAATGTTTTAAGAAACAAAAGCGGCCTTTGTTTCTCTCACAAAGGTTTTCCTAATAATTACATGTTTAAAAAGATTTAAATGATTAAACATTTTATTAAGTCTAACTATGAAATTGCCGTTTTGTATGAAAAAATTTAAACGATTTTTTTTTCATGTATTTCTTATTTGTATTAATCGAGGTAATCACCCATGCAATCAATGCAACTTTGCGAACGCAGTGGCGGTTTATTGATGCCCTTCTTAAAGAAATCAGCAGGAAGGGAGGCAACGAATTCTTCAAAGGCATTTTGTACTGCCTCTCGAGTATTGAATTTTTTTCCCGCCAAGAAGTTATCCAAATTCTGGAAAAAGTAATAGTCTGTAGGCGTAAGTTCTAGTGAATAGAGCGGATGACGAAGAGCTTCCAACCTCAGTTCTTGAATCTTGGAGATCGTCTGTTGTGCAGGTAGCAGGTAGCGCTTTGTCGTCCAATCAACTTGCTGAGCGTTTGCAATTATCAAACAGAATCAAATTTTCATCGCAGGTAACAATGCGGTTCAAAATTCCTTCATTTGTTTGTCTGTTGAGTAGTGCAATGCACGTCGCGACGCGACGTTCGCGATTATTGAGTTCGTGGGGCACCCATTTGCCAAGCTTTTTTACCTTGCCAATTTGACGCAAATGGAACAATATTGTTTTGATGCTAAAGTCGAAAGCTCCTGCTAATTTAGCCGTAGATTGTGTATCATCAGCTTCCACAATCGCCTTTAATTCGTCATTGTCGACCAAAGTTTTCGGACGACCGCGAGGTTCATTTTTCAGGTCGAAATTTTCACAACGGATGTGAGCAAATCAATAACAGGTGGTTGGTTTGTAGTGTTAGCTCCGTAAACGTCGTTGATGTTGCGTGCTGCTTGTGCCGCGTTACTGCCACAACGGTAGTCATATTTTATACATTACTCGAATTTTTAACGTATCCATGATGACGAAAAAGATGGAAATGCGATGAAAATGAAACGCTAATCAATAAACAAATGACTATTTTTGGAAAAAGAATTCCATGTTTTTAAAATAAAAATAATTTGAAATAAGAATTCTTAGTCAAACAAAAATTATTTTGATTTGAAATGGCCAGTACTGCAGAACGGCTATTTCATAAATAAAAACCTATTATTAAACACTAACATAATTGACTATCATATCTCGAAAATTACCACAATCTTTCAGACAGTTTTTAAATTTTTTTTTTATCCATTAAAAATATTTATAGTTTTAATGGGCAAACCTTGAAAGCTGTGTTGATTATTGATGATGTGTGAACATAAAATTATTACAAACATTCTTTTAACTAAACAAGTAATAAAATGTTTGAATAATTTTTTCTACATCGAGCTAACACAACACTTCAATTTCACATAGTATTAAGCAACAATGGGGTAGGGGCAGCGTTCGCCAAAATTACCCCGGATCTTACTTATTGACAGATGGAACACAGTTGTGTTGTTATGGCTGTAAATTTACAACGAGAGGTGATAGCTATTCCGACGGGTTCGAAAGACTTTACCATTAACCAAACTCTACATGTGCCCCGGAGTCGAATCCGGGGCCCTTATATATTAAGGTTAACTGCGCCGCAGAGGCATTTAGAATTAATTAAATAATATCGTTCTTTATTAAGTTTAAATAGTAATACAGACGATAGTACTAATGTAGTATACCTTTGATGGCACGGAAAAAAATCGATCCTGGTTAAAAATAAAACATATTTTTGAAACGTTTTATAAGCATTATTTACGCTCCATCATGTTAGTACTGCTAAATGAAACGATAGTTCCATAAAAAATACATTACTTTGCAAAAAAGAAAACAGCAATGAAACACAAAGTCGACAGCTAGCGATTGCACAAATCTACCTCGAAATGTATTTGGTTTCAATTTGAACCTTTTCTCAGAGGGCCACAGGCCATTATATTTCAGTGCTGTTTTTTTTTTAGTAAAGTAACTATCGTTTCGTTTAGTTGTTATAACATGACGGAGCGTAAATAATGCTAATTAAACGTTCTAAAAATAAGTCTTTTTAATCAGAATCAATTTTTATCCGTCCTATCATCAAAGGTGTCATTAGTACTATCGTCTTCGTTTTCGGAAGCGATCTCCTAATACCCAGTATTTTTGTTATACCTTATAGAGCTATTATTACAAAAAATTCTTCACACTTTCGTATTATACTTATTCAATAATAAAAACACGTTTAAAAAAAAAAAAATTGTCATTAAACTTGTTAAAATACCAATTCCGCCATGACTTGAACAAAGTAAACATTAGGTCATTTTTACCCCTACGGAGCTTTTACTCCAATTTGACGTCCATTAACGTAACTGTCTGCCGGAAACATTATAGCCGATCTATTTTTGTATATTTCTACAGCTGAAATGTACCGGCGTTAACGTGTAGTCTCGTTAACAATATTACTTTAACTGTGCCACATTATTACTGTTACCTGTTTGTCTAGGTAGGACAAATTAAAATCTATTGCAGTGCGAAATTTAATTAATTATAATATATTTCATATTTTATATGCATAATAAATACATATATAGTGTTTTATGTGAAATAAGGTTGTTTTAAAGTATCATACACTTGTTTTATCATCAGCTCGTGGTAGTCAGTTGGTCATAGGTCTCTCCCAAGGAAAGTTAGTACTCCTAGCACCCAGTTGCTGTTTGCTTTAAGCAGTAATCTGGTCCTGAGGTTCCGGCCTGCGTTCGCCTAAACTTTAACACTTTAAGACTTAAAAAATTTCTTTTTGATCACTTACACAAAATTGTTAAATTACATATATATAAAATAAAAATATATCGATACTAGAGAGAATTTGGAGAGAAACTGTCACATGTTTGGGCCAGTTTCTCAGCCTTTCCTTCGATAGACCTGATTCGTTAACCTACAGCTATCCAGAAAGAACCAACGGCACATTCAAAACTTCACACAAACTTTTTTATTTGTTTGTAAACTTTTATTCATTAAAGTGGAACAAGTGACTCTATTGAAACTTGGAACGTTCCGTTTGGAATGTTGATGAAAGCGATAAGTATCGAGGTCACTCACATCTCGCGATGGGAAGGATGCTACACTAAGATTGCTGTGAGACTTCCATTGCAGTTTGCATGCAAAACATTTACATTGTTAGCTCACTTAACTTAATACGTACTGTAAAGTATTTCTGAATGAAGTTTATAGCTTTCAACTTTATCGTAAAATAAATAAAAAACAATTATTTGAAATTATAGTTGTTTATTCATTTTGTTATAAGTGGCGTTCCTTGGGGGAGGCTTATGTCCGACCAGTTGTAAACTGTCGCAGGATGTTGATGACGATGATGATGAATGTGAAATTATACAATAAAGAATGTAGATATCCAGTGCAATAATTAGTTATGACGTATAATATCATCAATGGATTTTAATTAATAATTCCGGAAACACATAATATCGTCATTTTATAAAAAATTGTAAAAACATAAGGTATTGTATCTCCAGATTTTTTTAATTAAAAAGTTTTTAAGAAATGGACTATATAGTCCATTTCTTAAAAACTTATATATATATATGTAGAACTTTTGTACTAAAATGTAAATATAAAAATAATACATAATTTTACATTACTTTAAAGTATGAATATGAAACAAAAGGTTTATATTGGTTTTCGATTAGTCTCATCATTTGCTTCAGAGGTTATTATTTTTTATTGCACGCCTCGTGCATTATAATGAAGCTGGGTGAATGACTCCTGCGAATTAGGAATAGAACGATACGCTACGTCCGACTCAAAGCGCCATTTTTGGAATGTAATGGACAGATTGTCACTTATACATAAATTTCAATGAAAGAGTGAATTATTTCTTTTTCATTTGAACATTAACATAAAAATTTATTGTACTGATTTTATCGTGTTTATTTCATTGCAATAGTCTAGACGGTCCGGTATATTCCCCGGCTTGGCATCATGACGAAAGAAGATTTCCCAATACAGAGCTCATTTAGAGTTGGTGGTGGATTCCGCAATAAGAACAACGTCATTACATCTATCACCGCAGTCCTCTCTCAGTAATCATAGGTGCTGTAAAACAATCGAATCCTCGAAGTAAGAATAAATATTTCAATAAATCGAACAAAATCGTAAAACTTGGTTTCACTATATATTTGAAATCCGTATAAACATGAGATATCATTAAATTACGGGATGCATAACGATTTGCTGCTCATTGCCCAATGTACAATAAATATACTACCTATTTATTAGACAAAATATAATAGACAATTATATTTTGTCTTAGAGAACTACAACTTAGCTAAATTAGTGATGAGTAGGTATATATATTATTTAGAAACCATTGTAAGTTTCTGAGAGAGTATGCTAAAACCCTATAAATAAGACCAGTTTAAACTTATGATAATGTCTTATTATACAGTAAAAAAAATATTTTACCAATACAAAATTATTAAAAAACAATTACCTCTTATATGGTTATCTTAAAACATTAACTTGGGTTCTCAAGAACGCATTTAGTTGAGGTTTAGACATTTTATGGTTGTTTAATGTAAACGGAGGAGAAAATGAAACGCAACGAAACCGAGATCAAGGTGACTGTCGCCGACGCGTTAGCTGATAAGCAGAGCGGAACCTCGACGAAGCTGCCTCTTCCGCATTTTTTCCTCACAAACCTCTTGGGTTTCGACGTAATTTAATGCGATCTCACGTCTATGACGAGACTATAGTGACGCATCATTGTAATGTATTAAAAGGACAGGAGAGTATGATTTAACTATATTACCTATTATTTAAGAATTTTAACAATTATGTCAGAAGTTTTTATTACTTTATACAATTACTTCTATAAGCCATTGAGTTTTTTTTTTATATTTGTTAAGTACAAATGTTAACCCATCAATTACATTAAGTCATTACACATACAACTTCCAGACTATCTTGGATATTAAAAACTAAACCGTTTGTCCCTATTTCAGAAATGATGCAAATTTTTCTCTTTCGGTAAGTATTCGGTAATTTTCAATTATCACAGATATAAAACAACGCACTGGTTCATGGAATATTAAACAAAGAAAAATTCCGATTGAAAACCAGAAAATAATAAAATATAAAACGGCTAAACGTTTTGAACTAGTAGATTTATATTTTGCTGATTCATATGTGTAAAAAAACTGAAGACAGTAATGATCGTTCTTTCTAATTTACATCTATGTAATTTTTAGGAAATAATGTTTGGATATCCGTTATGTTCAATTCAAAAGTTTTTTTGGATACAAAAAATTTATAATCGTTATATCGTTATAAAAGATTGAGGTGAATAATTCATTTCATAAAACTAAAAATTTGCTTATTAGTCTGTAACATTAGTCTGCAGACTATCCAACAGATTAAAGAAGTGTTTAGGTCATCTTCTGCATGACTATGTATCTGAATCATTCCTTGAGTGAATTTGTCTCGGTAATGTAACCTATTTTTAGATGTTAACAACGCTGAATGTTAACGCACGCATCGAGTCCGAGGCCTGAAACTTGAGCGTAGCAACCGTGAACATAAAATTTTTGTATATATTAAACAATGAATATTGACCGTTAACTATTGATGATGTGGTATGTATTACGAAGCAGACGGAAATTTATTTCTGAACATAAAATCTGTCTTCACAAATGATTATTCTCCTACTGGGAATTTATAGTTTATATGTTTCTTATAACCACCTACAATTTTTTCCTTGCGTTGCTATTAACGTACACTACGGCTTCTAGATTGTTGTTCAATGACTATAAATCATATTACTTAATAAATACTCAACAGTATTAGCGAGTGCGTAATACAAATGCCTTGGCGTTGGCGCCTGCATGATTTTAGACCGACATCGACGTAGTGATGCAATGCTCGAGAATTTGTAAACGATACATGTAAAACTACTATTTAGGTTAGGTTAAGAATAGTAGCTAATAAAAGATCAATTAAATAATTTAAGATACTGTTTTCTTCAACTTCTTTAATCGAAATTCATTCATGTTTGCTTCTAAGACATACTGCCTCCTCAAAAGATAATGAAGTTCACTATACAAATCACTATACAAAAATAATCTTTAATTATATAAAATTCTCTAGTTCATTTGTAATCAATCAACGAAACGGTTGATTACCGACTATTGTGATGACGGAGTTGTTTACCTGTCTTATAGAATAGCAACATTCATGTTGATGATTGTTTTCTTACTAAACAATACCTAATAAGGTTATTCGAAATGTAGGAATATTATGTAGGTGTAAAGTGACCGCCTACTAATCTACAGTTCGGTATAATAAATTAAGCTACCAAAAACCGTTACATACCACGTAACGGATATAAGAAATGCATTGATAATTTTATTTAAATCGCGATTTATATGTATGGATTCAAGGTTGAAACTTCCGACGCAAATACTATTGTAATGCAATTGACATGAATGTTGAATATACGATGTATGCTAGATAAATTCTGAGTCTTAAAAACACTTAAATATTCAAACCCTCACAAGAGCAGTTACTTCTATTCAGAAAAATGTAAACCACATAAATTCAAATAACTTCTTAATGTATCTAGTCATACAAGTATTTTTTTTTAGTAATATATATTCAGCAATATTTTGTCTCTTTGTGTGTTTTCCTTATATCTTTTAATACTCATTTTGTGAATTTTACAAAAAACTTCTCCTCCCATCTTGCTTATTAAACAGCCACGAAACTTCCAACAACAATGCCATACATAATTCGTTCGAATTTTAGTAAAATATAAAATATCTATTGTATTTTAAAAAAAAGGTACTGCTAAAAGGTACTTCATTGCACAAGGCCGATAAGATATTATTTGTAAACAACTCTTACTACTAACTGGATTAAAGGGGATGAATAAGAGTAAAATATTTTTCCTTTTTAGCATAGTAAATATGGTACTTCAACGAACATAAAATAAAAATGTTCAGAATAGAAAATTAATATAGGGATTTCTTGATGTTTACTTGATTGAATAAAATAGTAATGGTTTAAACTGTTGATAATAAAAACTTTTTCGATTAGTACTACTTTAATGCTGAATATCTAAAATTCAATGTGTACTTTATTATTAAAGGAAAAAGAATGAGAATTAATGCAAAATTGACAAAAAAAAATTGAGACCTTTTTTAAATTCTACTTTTCATTGAACATTTTTTTTACAAAAGCTAGAAAATGACGACTTTATTTGTGCATAGTCTCAAATGCTCGGCTTAGAAATATTATAATTAACAGAAATCCTCCATTTAGGCATATTTACTTGCAAGATAATAAGTAAATGGTTCCTAGACATAAATAACCTACCATTTAATCTTAATAAAGTGGAATGTCCATTTTAAAACTTAATGCATATTAAAAACAAATTCATGATAATATACAACATAATACTTCAATGTTAGTAATACCAATAATAATTAATAGTATATACAAAGAGCATAGTTTTAGTGCTAACTATAACCTTATTCGGGCCTATATGCGACAACAGAACTCTGCTTATCAATAGAAATTACTTATCTTATAGTTGATAAACAGTCTCCAGACAATATGTGATAAGGTAGCTTTTCACAATGAAATACATTCATTTAAATTGAAGAATACATACTTTTATTATAACCTTATACAATATAAAACAACTAGACAAATATATTATAATATAAATTTAGTATACAACATTAACTTACAGTACATAGCTTGGATGTAAAATTAGACAGAATGGACTATGTTGCTCTATAATAATGTATTTGGTCCCATGTACTATTGTTTATCTATTTTTCTAAATGCAATTTTATTAGATGGATAAATTTTTAAATTAATTCATGAATTTGTGTACACAATATATAAACTATTACACACATACACAATATATAAAGATGAATTATTGCAATATTTTAATAACTAATTAATTAAATAAACTTTTGCGCTGGACATAAAGAAATTGTGCTTAAAATTTTGTTAAATAATATAAAACTATCAATATTTAAGTTAGATTATTTAATAAGCAACATTGACTATAGCAGAAGAAAATGTTTTGTGTTTAAAAAATGGTTTACCTTCTATTATATCAGTTCTTCCTGTCAATCTGGCCAATATTTAGGCTCTGTGGAATTATTTTTACATTTATATATATTTTATCTTCTGTACAAGTTGGCCACTTTCAGTATAATAGATTACCAAAATATAAAGCAACACCTAGTAATACTTTATTAACATTATCTAAATATAAGTATGACTTTGAGTCATCAAAAGTTATGCTATAAAATTATCTGAATTTTTTTAATATGAATATGTATACTTTATGCAAAAATTGTTTTGTAGACATGTATCAAAAGCTAGCATATAACATTTAAATTTTCAAGAAATATTTATAAGTATTAATAACAGTCTGTAGGTATAAATATGATATATAAAATATTTCGGTTTAGGTATCCAGTTGTAAGCTCTTGCAATTTTTTTGCAATAAGTGATTGTTTACAGTGATGCAATCTTCTTATTTCCATATTTTTAGTTTATCGACCGGAAGGAGATGCTTCGGTGACCGGGGCTGGTGTTGGAGGAGAAGATGTACCCGACCCAGACGTAGCCCAAACAATAATGATAATAAGAAGAATCAATCCGATAGCACCAATTATTAGCATCATTTTCATATTTTGCCACCAATACTTCCTCTTTAGCTTACCGGCTTGTTGTTCAAACTGCGCTGCTCCATGTTGTAATGCATCTGCGCGATTGTCTAGTTCGGATAACTTTTGATCTCTTTCCAATACTTTCTCGACATTGACACGCATAATTCCGACAACTTCATCTACTTTAGCTTGAGTTTGTGCTAAACGTTTGTCGCTTACTCTCGGTGCCGATGTTCCACTTTGTTCCTCCATGTTTATATAATATTAACTAGCAAAAAACAAGGCAAACCAAATTGATCTGATCTAGATCGTAGTAACTTTTAATCACAAATATAAATAAGGCAATATGGCGTCTTCCGTCTTTTCCTTAACACTTCCATCTGACAGATTTGAAAAGTAAAAAAAATACTACGAATATGATTCAACAACAGAGTAGTAATTACATTCCAAAATTTAAAATATTTTTAAAAAACTATGTTTTTATTAAAGCTAACATTTATTATTTAATAATCAATTTTATAACAAAAAAATACATTTATTTGTATCATTAATCTACTTGACGATTGAGTAAGCGAAGAACGTTTTATATTAAGGCAACAAGCGTAATATATGTAGTGTAAAAATATAAAGAAGTAGCTTTGGTAATAAGTAGACGTACGTTTTACATCAAGAGGAAATTTTGTTATACAATAATATAAAAACCTGTCAGTTGACTGTAACAAAAGCTTTTTATCTTATATATTTCTCTTTTTTGTTTTAACCGTACAATATCTAAGCAGATATGATCTATAATTTCATCAAAAATAAATTTTCAGCGAAAGATCTCATGATATCATGTATGTTTTCTCTGTTTGCTCAAGGATAGGACACCTTTTCTACCACCATGGTTGTAAAGTGTCGCAATTTTTGGGAAACTTACGCGGTGAACTTCATATGTTCATCTCAAGTAATTACATGGTCCAGGTTTCTAAGCTCTTTAGTCACGATAATGCGAAAACTATTATGAGGAAACTTTCCAAATAAATATTTTTTATCCTTATTGGTTTCATTGTACATTACATAAATAAGTAATTTTTCTGGGCACATTTTTAACCGTAGTAAATGGTTACACCGTACTTACCCATGTGCCTTTAAAACAATATGTTTAATGGTAACCCTGTTCTGAACCGGAAAAAATTGAGGTTCAAGTAATAATTTTTCTTGTAGAATTAAATAGACTTGGTTACATTTTGTTAACTAAAACTGCAAATTTAATTAATTGTGGTACAGAAGCTTCTAAAATTCCAGAATGGTAAGTAAATTTCATCTATGTACAAGAATTACATATTTATATGCATTAGCTGAAAGCTTGGCACTGTTGTTCGCACATGTGGTGAATTTTGTCTGATTTTATTTAAAATATGTGCAGGTGTCCCTTAATCCAATCAGAATTTTGAAGAATGAGGCAGAAGAAGAAAAAGCAGAGATTGCTCGCATGTCAAGTTTCATTGGAGCTATTGCAATCGGAGATCTCGTTAAAAGTACTTTAGGCCCTAAAGGAATGGACAAAATCTTAGTTTCCAGTGGTAGAAATGCCGGTCAGGTACAAAACTATTTGACTTTAATATACTAGGTTGAAAATTTGTAAATAAAGTGGTAATAAGAAAAAAATTAGGCGGTCTTGTTATATTCATTTACAGGTGGAAGTGACTAACGATGGTGCCACGATATTAAAATCTATTGGTGTTGACAATCCAGCTGCTAAAATTTTGGTTGATATGTCTAAAGTGCAGGATGATGAAGTTGGAGATGGAACAACATCGGTCACAGTGCTAGGTATAACTAGTATATGATATTATTATATAGATATTCTTGTTACATTGCTTCCATGTTACTAGAAGTTGGCAGTCAGATATAGGTATTATTGTTGTTTAAATGTATTTGCATTTGAATCTGGATAAAAATTGTTTTACACTACAACTACACAAATATTTCAGAGTTATTTGATACACCTCTACTTACCTTAAAACAGAATTCTGCGTAAACCATACCATAAGTGTTAGTACATTAGTTATTGGTTAATATTATTGATGGGAAAGCATTTTGATTAATGCTTGAGTTTTTCTCAATTTATGTAACTGCCATGTAGCATGGTGGCTATTTATTTGATTTCAATTCTTAGTTTCTCAAACCCTCTTGGATACAATATGATATTGTGACAATGTGAATCTGCAATTATAACTGCATTGCTGTGTTTTAGTTGTTAATTGAAAGGCAGAGTATTTGACTATGAACACTATTGTCTTTAACACTTGTATATTAGCACTATTGTCTCTTAAAATTCTTTAAAATTGGGGACAAGTATCAAAAACAGAAGAAATATAAAATTGTCTGTTTAAGCTGCTGAATTACTAAGAGAAGCAGAGAAATTAATTGAGCAAAAGCTGCATCCTCAAATTATTATTGCGGGTTGGCGTATTGCTGTAGAAGCTGCAAAGCAGGCCCTAGCAGAAGCTAGTTTTGATCATGCTAAAAGTTTTAATGAGGCAACATTACGAACAGATCTTGAAAATATTGCAAGAACAACATTATCTTCTAAAATACTTTCTAACCATAAAGAGTAAGTGTTTGATCAATGTTTATTCTTTAATTGATATTTTATAAAATTTAAATTTTCTCACACTTTCTATTTTTCAAAAAATGTTTTGATTTTTGTTTTTCTTATTTTAGGCACTTCACTAAACTTGCAGTTGATGCAGTTCTTCGTCTTAAAGGTTCTGGAAATCTTAAAGCTATACAGATTATGAAAATTAGTGGTGGTCTTCTAGAAGAATCTTTCTTAGATGAAGGTTTCCTTTTGAACAAAAAGGTAATTGAAATTAATGGTGTTTTGGAATTATGTTTATCTTTATCTTCAAATAGATGAACTAACTGTACCAATTGTAATTGTTTTAATAAATGCTGCACTATGGTGGTGAGATAAAACAAAGGTGAATATTAAAATATTCTCCATGCTGCTTCCAAACAATTTATAGAATCTATTTTGTATATGTTGACTTATTTATTATTATACTTACTGGCTTATTAAAAAAACTGGGAATGGATCAGTAATTTTGAAGATTGCCTATTACAAATATGTAGTTTTTATAAAATGATTACTTCATATTTATATTGTTTTTCTGTTCTTAGGTTGGAGTACATCAACCAAAGCGAATTGAAAATGCTAATATTTTGATAGCAAATACACCCATGGACACAGATAAAATCAAGATATTTGGATCTGTGATCAAAGTAGACTCAATGGCTAAAATAGCAGAATTAGAACTTGCAGAAAAAGAGAAAATGAAGGACAAAGTAAATAAAATTTTGGCCCACAAGTGTAATGTGTTCATCAACAGGTCAGTGTTAAAATAATTAGTCTATGAAAGTCATTCTACATCTTTGAATCTAGTTATAAATTGATGATTGTAACAATTTCGCGATATTATTTGGAATTGTGGTCAAGTGTGGGCCTTTTACAGGTAAAAAAACTGATAGGAAATTTATTAGCAAAAAGCATTCTTTAACATATAACTTCCCAAATAAAAGAAATAAGTTTAATTTAAATAAGGAACTTTTTGTCTCACAGTAAAAGTTACGGTAATCAAAGAAGGTTTTATTCTTTCTAGAAAGTAACAGCATATTGAGCAGTTCTGATAATTAATAAAATAGTCAGTCTATCTTATGTTTCATTTGCTGGAATTCAGGGCTTCTCAGAAGGAGAGAGTCAAAGCTGTTTGTTATGTATTTTATTCTTTTAATATTAATCCTCTATTTCAGGCAACTCATCTACAATTACCCAGAACAGTTATTTGCTGATGCTGGTGTGATGGCCATTGAACATGCAGACTTTGACGGAATTGAGCGTCTTGCTCTTGTAACTGGTGGTGAAATTGTGTCTACCTTTGATACTCCTGAAAAAGTGAAACTTGGCCATTGCAAGTTAATTGAGCAGGTAAAAAATCATTAATATGGAACAACTTACTGATATGATGATATATTTAAGTTCAATTATCATTACAAGCTTTTTATATTTTAATCTTGTAACCCACCAGATAATGTTAATCATAAAAAAATTTATTCAATGTATTTTCTTTTTTAAATGCAGATCCTAATCGGTGATGAGAGTTTGATCCGTTTTTCTGGAGTCGAGCTAGGTTCGGCTTGTACTGTTGTGATTCGCGGCGCCACGCAACAAGTTATCGATGAAGCTGAACGTTCGCTTCATGATGCCTTATGTGTCCTTGCTGCTACTGTAAAGGAGCCGAAGGTCATCTTTGGTGGTGGTAAGTGAAAGAAAGTCTGAAATACAAAATTCATCAACTATTTCTTTGAATTGCTCAATGAAACCGCTATGTGTATATGCATTGGTGGTTTTTTTTAACCTTTTAATTATAAGAAAGGCTTTGGTAACATTAGACTACAATAATGGTGACAAAGTCTATCTATAAAAAAACTACATAAAATAGTCTATAAATATGGAAGCTCGTTTGTTGTATTAGAATAATTTACAATGATTACTGAATTACTTAAATAGTTATAAATGTTTTCTTGACAATAAATGCCCAAAAAGTAGGTTCGGTAGTAGATAAGATATTTATATGAGCACCATATGAAAGTTGATGCAGAGAAGTTGATACATCTGGCCCTGCTGATTGAAAAGAGACTTATTGTTGTAACATATTTAATTGTATTTTAATGGTTGTATAGGTGCAAGTGAGATGTTAATGGCCGAAGCAGTTTCCCGCGCGGCGTCGCGTACCGCTGGTAAGGAGGCGATCGCTGCCGAGGCATTCGCGGTCGCGCTGCGCCGGCTGCCTTCAGCCGTGGCCGATAATGCCGGCTACGACAGCGCTGACCTTATCGCCAGGTTAAGGGCTCACCACGCCCAAGGGGAGAACACTATGGGCCTTGGTGAGCAGTGTTTTTGTTTTGCAGTAGGGTTTTTCATATCTGCTCAAATAGCAACACTTTAATTCTATTTTTGCGAGTGAGGCGTTCACAAGATTGATGGTAAGTGATACGCTCGCTCATTACAATGTGACGCTGATTAAAAGCGTATACATAGCATCACATTACGCTCGTCGTCGTGAAACAAAATGCTAAGTCTGGTTACTCGGTAATTTCACTAGCTTTCAACGCCTTTCATATCTGGACACAGTAATGTTTGCACACTATTGTTTGTAGGCAGCAATAGCAGCTGCAGTGGTACCTACCCAGACGGTCTTAATTAACAGGGTCCTACAGCTAGTAAAAACGTATTGTTATATTTAAATAGTGTTAAATAAGAATTTAGACTGTAAATAAATGAGGACTAGAATATTTTGGGCAAACTTGTTTCTCCATTCACAGCCATATTGTCAAATAACATCATGTGAAAATAAAGTCATATTATATCTTTATAGATAAAAAATTAAGTAAGTTTACTAATAATTAACATATACTTACAAATTGAAATGAAATGTTTTTCTGCTTCAGGTGTCTTCCCAAATAAAAATAATAACTAAATTCCACAATGGCCATAGATTTTCAATTTAATTTTTGTATTACAGATATGGAAAACGGGTGTGTAGGTGATATGAAGAGTTTAGGTATTACAGAATCGTATGTGGTTAAGCGTCAAGTATTGCTATCTGCCGCGGAGGCTGCGGAAATGATATTGCGTGTTGACAACATACTGAAGGCTGCGCCTCGCCGCCGTGGCCCGGATCGCCGCCCTTGCTAACTGCCGCGAACACTTTATGTTTAAAGAGAAGTGGTGCGAAAATAATACTTATATCCTTACAAATACATTTTAATGACACTGTTTTGTATCAAAAGAGACTTGCTTTTGATTAGGCTTATGATTCTTCACAATAATTATTTTATGTACTCTATGAGAAATAACAAGCATTTATTTAAAGTTGCGTTTTTTTCTCTTTCATTTTCGATTTTAAGAACGTTACATGCGGTAACTTAAATAACTAATAGTATTGCTAGTAATGTAAAAATAAAAATAATTTGAATGTTAGATTTAGTTGGCTTTGTCGCAAATGGAATGTAACATTTAATTTAATAAAAGTATAACAAACTAAGTTAATAAGTTTTATTTATGCTGGTTCCAATTGAGTTACATGAATTAATCTGAAATTAGTTTTATACTTCGACAAATATTAACCCTTTGCACCCGAACGGCGCCTCTCACGCCATCCTTTTTATTACTGCAACTCGAACGGCGCCCGAGAGGCGCCATTACTATTTATGATAATATTGCACCATAT
>DWLS01000570.1:0-28769 GCA_018246255.1 Pachliopta kotzebuea
GCCATTTGGTGTATTCTGTCATTCGTTGATGTTATTGAATAAAAGTTTGTTAACAATAAACTCTTTATTTTAAAAAGAATTAAGATAATAAAGTGAATTTATAAGGACAGCATTGTAATAATTAATTAGATTACATGAATTTAGCGCAGAATGTTCTGTGAATCATACTTTTTAGAATGTGAGATTTCTAAATTTTTTATTAATAGTTTATACTTTGTTATTGAATTCGTTTTATCAACTTTAATGAAAGAAGCCTATGATGATTAATATAGTAGTATTA
Source organism: Pachliopta kotzebuea (assembly GCA_018246255.1). Classification (NCBI taxonomy): domain Eukaryota; kingdom Metazoa; phylum Arthropoda; class Insecta; order Lepidoptera; family Papilionidae; genus Pachliopta; species Pachliopta kotzebuea. The sequence continues at coordinate 281 of DWLS01000570.1, forward strand.
ATTCCCGTTTAAATATATTTTTTGTAGTTTATTATGAAAATTCTTATTTTCCTCTTTGACAGATGTCAAATTAATTGTCATTGTATTATAAAATCTTATCATGTTTTTTGTTATTTGAAAACAATAATAATATTCCACTGAAGATTCTATGCTTTTTAGTATGAAGCAGAGGGACCAATTTAATCCAGTTGATTATTATCTATGTCCAATGTTTACATGTTAAGGTTGTAAAATGTACACAGAATGTCTTATTTGAGTACTTCAGAAAATGTGGGGTGAGTGTGTTCTTTTGATAAAAGAAATTGTTATAATGTACTGCACAATTTATTTAAAATTTTAATTATTACAGTTTCAGTAGTATTCCCCAGAACATATCAGATGCTAGCTGTGCAACTCAGTATAAAATGGCTGTTGAGGGTGTATCTGGCTCCTGTGGTAGTGAAGTAAATATATTTCTCCATGATAGTTCCGGAGATGAACAAACATATATACCACATCTTAGTGATAATTTCTTTCACAACAAATTTAAAATTGATCCAAATGATTTATACACTTTTCATGATTCTGATGTTATAGCAAGTGAAATAACTGTCAGTCACACAGAAGATAACTTCATATTCTCAGATAATATTGATGGCAAAAATAAATTACTCCACAGCCCAAATAAAGATATAGATCTAAATGGTGTGCTTACCAATGGTGATGTAAAACAAGAAAGACAAAATACAAAAAAAGAAGTCATAAATGGTAGTTATTGTGTGAAAAGTCAAATTTGTCTGAACTTAGACACAGGTAGCAAAAAAATTAATGCTGGTGTACAGAACTTTAAAAGTCAAACTCAAATTAAAAAAGAACCCATTGGAACTAATATCTTGGAGATTAAACAACCAAATGTTAATAGTTTAAAAGTTTTCAACAATAATGTTAATGCCCAGTCTCATGGTGTTAAAGTCAGTGTTAATTCAAGCTGTGCTAAGTCTCTATCAAATGTCAAAGCACCAGGCCCGGAAACTTTCCTAGATGTTTTTAAAAGAGAACAGGGTGTTGTAGAAGGCACTACAATTGTTATCAAAACTGAAAATCTCACTGCTTCTAATAAATCACCTGCACAGTGTAATAAAAAACCAACTGTAGGTAAGTTTTCTTCTTTTTGCTGGTGGTATACTTTTATTATCAGAAGTAGTTAAAAATCTCAGTTACTTATATTTTTGTTAATTTGTTCAAACAGAAAGAGTAACTACTCTTATTGTTCTAATATTTATATATGTTATAATTGAGGATACAGTAACAATTTAAAATATAAAACTGTTTTTTGATTTTTATTGATGAGTATTATTGAGTAGTGTATCACTATATATTTTAGAATAATACTGTTTTTTAAACAGGTGTAGAACTAATCCTATATATATTCTCCTCTCTGGGTGCTTTTCATTAATTTTAAGAGACATTCTTTTGTGTAAGCTCTTTCCAACAAAAAAAAAAAAAAGAATTTTTAAAATCCCTCAAAATTTTACATAAATATCAATAATTTTAAATTTTAATGTACTGTTCTTCGTGTATACTTAATTTATTGTTGGTAGAAGCATTCCACTACAAAATAAATAACTGAATATGTGACTATTTGTAAAACTATATAACATGTGACTATTTTGTAAAAAATATTGGTATGTAATGTTCAAACAAAAAAAATCCTCCTGTGTTGAATAATAATAGTTATTAGCTGGTAAGTCTTAAAATAGTCAGAAATATAACCTATTAAATTCTTTTGTACTAATTTTTTCAGTTAAAACTCCACATTCAAAGGCGAAGCGGGGAAGAGGTCCTACTGTCCATGAAGCATTACAGAGGATACCATCACAAAGTACTGTTATTACATTACCAAATACATCATGGCATGCCCCTGGGGAAAATTTGTTTCAATGTGGTCCCTTAGATGAGAAAAGGGCAAATTCATTCAGACAACTAGAAAGCAGCAGCAGTGATGATGATAATGTACCAGACTTTGGTAAGAATTGTTTTTTATTAATTAATATCAAATTTGGAATCAATCTGATATAACATTTAGTAAATAATATTTTATCATTCACTGATAAATACCTATTGCTGAATATAGGCCTCCTCCAAATATCTGCTCCGCTTGGTCATGGACTATCTGTATTCAGCTGTTGCCTATGACCTTAACCAGAAAAGTATTTACTGTTATATTATATAAGAAAATTGTTAAATGTAGTTTTTACTATTTTTTCACTTTAATTTTTTAAGTCGGTCAACTGCAATTACAGTTTAAAAGAATTTAATTTTGTTTTTAAAAATTGTGAGATTTCTCTACTTGTTGGAAGTTATAATTATTGGAAATGTCACACTAACCACATACTGTTATTGAATTACATTTGAAATTACCCTAGAAACCAAATCCTCAGTTTAAGTCTATACCATGAACTAAAATTATGTGTAGTCTAATATCATTTGAGATAGATAGTTGACTACCTACAATGCACCCCATCTTACAAAGCATCACCTTGTAACATGAAGTCGAATTCTATTTCAGTATCATGTTTTAAAATTTAGTAGATGATATGGGGTTTTCAGATTTACTTAGCTAGCTGAGGATAGTTAATTGTATATGAACAATATAAACTGAGAGGAAGACAAGTATACATAGGATATTGTTAATATTTTTAACTTGTGTTTGTAAAAACAATAAATTTTCACAAATTTAATTTAGAAACAGGAACAGGATCAGTTTGTGTTGAAGAAAGCGCAGCTGAGTCCCGCAGTGCAAGATTAGCGTTGCGTAGAGCAGCACTGCGGCGTCACGTTGCGAGTGTCAGCACAGCAATGGAGCTGACCAGCGGTCATTCCCAAGCAAGGGCACTTGCATCACTCGTGAAGGTTAATTTTTTACCATTACATGTATGTTTATGTACTGAGTGTCACAAAGCATACTCATCAACATCATTTGAACTACCCAAAACCATTGGAATATACCTAAACAGTGAAAATAATTAAGTCAACTTAGTTTTTCATAGTTGAGTGATTTTTTTTTTGGTAGGTCATGATGATAAGGAAATTAATTTGCTTTTAACATATGTTTATTGAACAAATAGAAGCTCAAAATTTTTTTATTTAATCCAACATTAAATGAACTGACTTATTTCATAGACTGTTTGACTTGAAATAAAGAAATAATTTTTCAATTCCTGTGTCATTTACTTTAGTATTTTGAGTAGTGGTACATTTTATTGAACCCCTCTGGCTAGTTACTACACTGTAATATAAATATGCTTCCATATTAGCATTATGTTACAATTAAATTTGATAAAACCACAGCAACTATTTCTTGTGGCTTTCATATAAAATCTTTACTATGTTATAATTTCCTTTGTACAATAATAAGCTTTGTCGTTGTTATACAAACATTTTTACTGCCACACGGTCATGAGTATGATGCATATACCTGCATCTAGCAACGCCAGGACCTCAATTTTATAAAAATGAATGTTATTCCAGAAACAACTAAGTAACGTCAAATCGCCATCTCATCTTCCGACTCATACTGTTAACTACTTGCTGGCAATGCGTGGAATGCATAATTTGTTGACTTCACAGGACCGTAGAAGACTTCGGTGAGCAAATTTTTAATACTTTTAGTTTAGAATCTTTAAGAGGAGAGTGAATAATCTTCTTTCCGAATACCACTACATCGTCGTTTAATCTCTGGTGAGATTGTTGTCAATTGCTAATATATTAATTAAAATATGTATAATAAAAATAAAAATAAAAAATTAAATTTCTAGTTTCATTCCAGTCAAAGCAAATTTTATAATTGCACAATTTTACTTAAATTTTAGTGAATCTGGTTGGTCTGGTGGCGAAAGTGGCAGGCCGTTGGAAGTCACGGGCAGTGTGTGCGCAGAGGAGAAGTGTACAAAAATGCCATTGCCTTGTGGAAGGCACTGTCTGAAACACGTGACCAACGCTCCTGAGCAGCGGCTTTACGCAGCGTGCGCAGCTGTGTTCGCCGGTGGTGAGCGCTGTAAGCAGCCGCTGTTACCGCTGCAAGATCAAACTCCGTTATGTACTGAGCACGCTTGGAAGCGCGTATGTCCTTTTTTATTCTATAATGAGCTAACACTTGACATTCTGTAACATTAAGCACAAGGTGTAAATAAATGACGTGGTCTGTGATCATAGCCAACGTAAATCAGTTGAAACGTTGTGTTAATAAAAGAAACAAAATAAAAGCGAAAAATCTATAAAATTTAGTTTTATTAAATGAGTAAAAATAACAGAAAATTAATACATTAAAACGAAGGTCCTTGAGAAGCGCAGTATGTGATACCCGATTGCCAGCACTACGACCTAGTGAATTGTTGGATGTAATAATATAAGGATGTAACTACTAGGATCAGTCGCGGTGAAATAGATTGCAGTGCTATCTTCAGCAGTGTACTGCAATAGGAAGAAAGTCATGCCGAGGATAATTACATAAAACCTAAATATACTTTAAAGAGATAAATATGTTTGAGTGCAATACAGGATAACTACGAGCAGTTGAGCCGTGAGTGGAGGCCACAGAAAGTGCGCAGGCGGCCTTGGCCTGCGGTTACGCGACCTCCGCGCCCCCCTCGCCCCCCGCGTCGTGCTAAGCGTCGCCGCCGATTGGTTGCGAGGCGGCCACAGCATGCACAATCTCTGTCTGGTACTTATCTTTTTTTTTATTCCACGAAGCGTTGACTAAGACGTTCACAAGATTGTTAATAATACATCTGTGAGAATGACTACGATGTTACCACTCCAATATTCTCTGATGATGTTAACGCTGACTCGTCTTGTGACGTATACTCTGATGATACTGGGCACGCGGACCACGGGGCCCACGGCGTGTTAATCTAAACCTAACTCGAGTCCGTTCTCCGACCACCTTCGCCTGTGTCGGAAGCTCTGGGCGGTGAGAAACGCCACTTGTTATCACCTGTTACCACTCCGCCACATTAGATTTATCTTTATGAAACAATTACACGACAACGACAAACAAAGTTCTGTTACTTCAGTAATTTCACTACCTACAGAGCCATTAAAACCGGATAATATTTATAGAAAATTTTAGTTTCTTTATCAGAAATCAACATTTGCTCGAACTCATCCACCTACGACAGTTCAGAGGACACGCCGATGGGTGTGCTCAGTGAAAACGAATACATCGGAGGTGCGAGCACTCACGGACTGCGTAAGTAATCACGAGTCTAGCTACACGTTCACCTGACGGGAAGTGGTACTCCCCCATATTTCTGCAGTATCACGTTGCATATATATAGACTAGCTACAGCAACCGTCTAACCAAATGGGACGTCCGCGTTATAAAGTAAATGCTCAGCCACTGCTTCAAGAATGCCAAAAAGGGTTTTTTATACTTTGCTGTTACAGAATTTTGTATGAACTTTAATTTATTGCATTACTTACAGTAATATTAATGCAGTGTAAAATTTACAGAAGTTGAACATGTACCACCGGATGACATTCTGGATCCGTCTGTCTTAAGTCAAATCCCTGATGAGGCTTTTACCGAATTTTTCAATCAAGGTATGTTATAGTAAATCATCAAACAATACTGTGGTTTTTAAAGTACACATACTTTAATATTCAGTGGTCTTTATTACTTAGGAATGTATTTTGTTAGATATATGTTCTGTTATCCATACTAGGTATTACATAATGTCTATTTTTGAAGTTTTTTGGAAATAAATGATTATACCGTAAAGATTAAATACAATTAGGTAAATATTTTTTAAAAATTGTATATGAATGATAAATTTTACCTCTAATAAATCTCCCGTCCTTCTCCTCTTACATGTTGATTACAATTAAGTTTGATGAACATTTGGATGTAATTTTTTCATCTGCTGAAGGTGGGACGTCGTTCGTGGAGGGCTCAGAACTGGCGGCCGCGTTGGAAGCCGTCCTCGATGAGCGTGGGCTCGACGAGCGGACCCTCGACGAACGGTCGTTGGACACGATCGAGGACTGCGTGTTTACGCATCCCAATAATGTGCACCTCAATAAAAACAAGGTATTTTCACTAGTTATTGTTGCAATTATTATTATTGACATTTTTCTGAAGCAGCTGTTAACCGTTAAAGTAAGAAAGAAATTCGATTTCGGAGCAACAAGTGGTGGGTAGAAGTAATAGGTATATTAATATGTACATTGTACGACATTGAGCTCATAACAGAATATATTAAGTATCTTTTAAAATAATATCAGTATTGCAATATTTTTTATTATTCGATGCGATCTTAGAAACGAAATGCGTAGATGATTGTTTTTGATATTATTAAATATTATATTTTGTTTCCAGATACAAATGTCGACTCCAGTGAATGTGGACACGTCACGAAGTGCGACTTCGTAACATTATAAAATAATTATTTTAAGCAGAAACACACTCTTTATGTTTCACTTAAATAGGAATTATTTTTTCATTTCCGTTGTCTCAAAGAACTATAAATTTTCATGCTTTAAATTTTGTGTATGTATGTAAGGAGTGATGAAAATGGACGCTGTGAAATGTTACGTCGTGTGTTTGTTAAGTATTTTAAATGTTAGATTGCGGTAGATATTGGTTAGAATGAGTGTTCGTGATCAATTCTTCATATCGGATTTAATGAATAATAAAATAAGATTTGAATAGGTTAATACAATATTCAATAACTCAAAACTTTAACAAAGACTAATCAATTGATATTTATTAATAAACATTTTGTAGATTTGTTAAGTCTTAACCGCTTTATACCAAAATTTTTCAAAAAACTTATTTTATAAGGTACCTTACTAAAACATGTAGACAGGTCCTGTAAAGTGATTAATAATTTCTTATTCAATAACAGAAACTATGAATAATCAAGAATACACATCTAGAAATATTGTAGTTACATAAAAAAGCCCATGTGTTGAATAGTAGTAAAATTGCCGCGCGGCATGGTATGTATTTGACATCAAGCAGCAAGAGCTCCTGTCCAACGAATTTGATCTAAATAAAAAACAAATAGAAATTAGGTTCAATTGTAATACGGCATTAAAGTGTTCCTATATGTAAATGATCATCTGCATAGTTTAGGTTAGTTGATAAATTTTTTAGGGGACTTTTTCTTTTTGAAGTTCACCATGATATAGACAGAATATAAAAATAACAAGTTAAACTAAAAGAACATTGTACTGGATGCTCCTCCTGAAATCTGTGGGTCTGAGGGCCATAACCACCTATATACCTAAACATGAATATCGTTACCTAATCACTACTTTTTCCAATATAAGTTTTAATCAAATCCATGTATACACAACAGTTAGTGCACCTTATTAATTAAATATTTAATACAAATCTAATACTAAGTTTTCTATTATGAGCTGTCTAAACGTTTTCATAATTTTAAATTTAAATTTACCTCAGTGCTGCAATAGTCTTGAAATTGTCTTTTAATTTAATACGACAAACAAATTAATTCCTGCATTGAAATTTATCATTAAAAATCATGTAATAAAAATTTTGACAAAATAATTCCACTTTAAACATGTTAAAAAACATCTATATAAACATAAGTCAGATTAGATAACAAAAATTTTTGAAGACTGGAACAATTTTCTCAACCTGACTAGCAAATTCAGATAGAAACTATTTCTTTCTAATAAATATTGATTAATATTTAGTTCTACTATTCTATATTAAATGACAATGAAACAGTGGATAGTAAAGCTTGCTCGCCTTGATTTGCATATTACTATTTAACTGGTGGTAGGTCTCTGTTGTCGGAGATAGTCTATGTAGGTACCGCCGCAGCTCCTATTACTATCTCCAAATAGTAATGTGCGCTAACATTACTGTGTTCTGGTTTGAAGCGTGCTGTATGCTAAAGAAATTAATTGAGTAACAAGAGTTAACACCTTAGTTCCAAGGCGACGAGCGAGTGTGTTGTTGTGTACCATCACCAAAGCGACGTTATTATGGGCAAGTGTATCACTTATCATCAGGTGAACGCCTTGTTCATCTCATGACTCCATCGAATTGAAAAAATATGTATTCATTCATTCTTCAGTTTCTAGTAATAACATATTTACTGCATTCCGATTAAAACACAAGTTTGTTATATAATGAAATAGTGAGTACTAACTGATAAAATAAATTTTGACTACTGATGGTTTTCAGACAATATATCACCTTTCATAAAATATTAGAAAACATTTTTAGACACTTTCAGACAACGCAAACTGTAATCACACATCCTTTTATATTGATATGCTATAGCTAATATATATAACGTGTTCAAAATATGTCTTTAATGTATGGAGCAATGAGATATATTTTCGATTGCGTTTATGATCTTTGAAAGCAATAATAAGTAGGCATTTCAATGGCATAGAATATTTTCATACTTAATCAATATTTGCGGTATTGTTTGATAAACATTTTTATATTTGTCTTTGTCGTTTAAATATATTTGTATATATATAGAACAAGCAAATGGAGATCTAAGTATAGATGTTTTCTATCATTGAAGAATTTTAATGATTCTAGCTTCTTTATTAGGTAACAAGAATTCATGTAATTGGACACAATTGTTTTGTTTCTCTAAACTAAAGGCCTGTTTTTCTAATTTTTCAATAGTTTATACTCTATAAATTTTCTTACATTCATGTTATAAAGTTTTATACATTGAATGCTTGAGAGGTGATTATGATTATTTTCCATGAAATATTTTTGTAATGTTTTTAATTGCTTTTTATATTTAATGAAAGTTCAATAGTCTTTCGTTGTGATTGTAGTAAATGTAGTTAAAATATTGATAACAACTTGTATGTTTTGTGTAGTTTTGATAAATTTCACAGAATAGCTAAATAAACTAAGTAATTTAATGAGCATGTTGCCTTTACTGCTAGTTGAACGGAAACTAAATTATAAAGGACAAGTCTTGCTTTCTTTAATGTTAAAAATAATAAAATAGACCCATGTGTCATATAATCCCAGTATGACCAACAAAGGTATAATGACCTTTTAAGTTTTCTACATTATTGGTTTGTTGTATATTTCAACATTATTTATTTTTTATTATAATAATGCATTTTTTATACTAATAAAATCTACATACAGATTGACCTATAAAAATATGAATATTATTGATTTATTTATACACTGAGGTAGGCAAGACTTAGTAACATTTTGTAATAGATGACTTTGTTCATATCGTAACAATTTAAAATTAACCATTTTATGTTAAAGGTAACATTTAGAATACTAATAGCATCAAAAGAAAATAAAAACATATTTTTGTAAGTTTGTTCCTAAATATTACTAGCAACTATTTTGGCATAATATTTTCGCTTATACATTTTAAATCAACTTAATGTTTGAGTATAATTTAATTTGATTGTATGAAACAGGTAAGGGCATATAATAATTCAGATGTTACAACTGAACAATGTAAGAGATCTTCCCTTTTTATGTAACATTAATTATAAACTACAAAAGAAAAATCGTTTTGTAATTAAGTAGTTTGGTTTTAGAGTTCATATGTCCACAGTTTCTGTTTAAGTAAATATTGCGAAGGCTTATGTATAGTACTTTTGATTTATCCGGACAACACGTTTTCAGCATTTCTATTTATGGTGTTGGTATACGTATTTATTTTACCTTTTAATAATGTTAATAGGTTAATATGTATATTATCCTAAAACAGGTATAAATTAACTTGGACGTTATTCAATGGATCTACGTTCAGCGCCGCGGCTATCGCGTTGACCTTATATCAGTAGTTAATAGACGTTTGTATTATGTCGCATGTACAAATGTCAACACAGCTTTAATTTTCTAATTGCGCATTTTCGAAACAATTAACACCCAGGCGTAATGTGTAAATGACATGTGTACACTCGACACCGGAGTAACTGCCATCCGCCTCATTGACACAAGATATAACTTAAATTATTATCGGATACGCTTAATTCTCCATCTGCCGTACCGGCACTGTCGTTTTTTAAAAATTATACAAATAACAATAGCATTAGATACGTATGTAGTTGTTGTATGTATTTTTTTATTGCTAGCTATTTATTGTTTGTACTTTTGTAGATCAACTGGAACTGACTGCGTTTAGGGAGATTAAAATTAATAAATTAGTTTAAGAGAACATTTTTGCACTTTATGTTTAAGTTTATAGAGTAGATACAACTAAAGCAGGTAAATAGTGTCGCATGTGATGGAACAAAACATAATTGTGGCTGATTCGTAAATGAAATGTTAACGTTTATACATTTGTCATATTTTTGTATGTATACACACTCCGTATAAATGGTAATCATTGACATTGAGAAAAATATATTTTCGGTAAGAAGAAATAGTGATAAACATTTTAAAACCCCGTACGTTGTCAAAATATGAAACAGACATAACAAAGTTTAAGGGAAACACTCTGTTTTCTTTCAGTAACTTTTTCAAAATCCTGAATGCTCGTCGCTCGGTTCATTTACAGATCTATTTTGCCTGCTAATCTTGAATTGCCAGATAATGAGTACTGTGAAAAAATTTTTTATACCTCACTCTTATTATAACTAATTTTGCTATTTTTCTCATATGGACAGTTTAAAATTATATCATCAAAATTATTCCATTGATAAAAAATAAAAAAAAGTTTCAAACTGGCTTGGTAGGTAAAGTGTGCTCTAATGTTGGTAATTAATAGGTTAATAGTTTAGATTTACTAGAATTTGGAAATGTGGAATATTGTTACAATTGTTGTTGTTGGTGCGATAAATAGCATCTTTTTAGAGACCTAAATTTCCAAGGTCTCGAAACGATTTTACTGACGGATAAAATTGTCTTCAATTCTGAAAACAATTCATGGGTTAAATAAGAACCGAATGATTTTTATATTTGAACGTTATTAATAATAGAAGTTAAATAGTAATAATGAAAGTGAATGTAATGCGCTTTGCGATAAAATGTGAATTAAATTAGGAAACTGCTACCTCTTGAAATGCCTAAATATGTCCAAAATGTAAAAAGATAATGTTTAAAATAAAATGAAGAGATTTTGACTCATAATCTGGTTCCCATTTCCTTACCTCCTCTATATTTGATCGTACAGTTTTTCAAAATTAATGCACATACGAACTTTGACGCTTGCTTACAATCCATTGAATAGATTTCCTTTATCATTCTGTTCGCATTATTTAATTTCTTATATGTATGATCTTTTTAATCTTCAGTCTATTGTTAAAGTTTATAATTTTGTATTTAAACTTTAACAACTTGCTACTTAAATACGCAACCTATCTCTTCTAGAAGCATAAAATGTTATTATCACTGGCATTATGTACCCTTTATCTTATTAACTTGTTAATCAATAGGTGTTTTGATTGGAACCGGACAGCGTTTAGCATAGATTAAGAATTTACGGACTATAAATTACCAATAGATTCGATTTTCATGTAAATGTCAATAATTTTTATAATATTTCCCACAGACTAGAACAAAGGTAAGCGTACATTTACTAAACATTTTTTTGTTTTAAATTAGTCTATTGCCAACAATCCCTTCTGAACCTGCTATATTATAGGTTTCTATGTTCTGACAAATGTATGTATAAATCAATATTACTGACGTAAACGGTTTTCAGTCCTGACCTCCAAGAACTGTTTACTCGTTTGGGATCCTGATGATGTTGAGCTTACGAGAAAAAACTTTAAAGGTCTTTTTTTGGCTATTATTTTCCCTATTTTTGCATCCTAAATTATTTATATAACTTTTGAATTTGCACCACTCTCCTTAATAATTCTATGACATATTTTGTATTTCAATATACTCTATGTCTACTCTGTATTTACAGGCATTGACACATTTCCGAACTCATTACTAGATATTTCTTTCTCGTGTATACTCTAGCAGAAACAGACTTCAAGCGAATTTATATACTTTGTGAGTAGAAATACTTTAATTTTTATTGACAAATTTAACATGTCTGTAAATGTAATATTTTTATTGTACGTTATCATTTCTTTCTGATTCTTAATCTAAGTATTCCATTAAAATGTTAATGGTTTGATATGAAATGTTTATACTTTGATTGGTACAGGAGTACAAGTGTAGGTGACGTATAAGTGGCGAATCCGTCAAGTGATCATCGGATCAGTACCATGACCTCATTAGCTTCACTAGTTAACTCTTTCGTCATCCTTACTGGCGATAGTTAATGAATATATAATGCTCTGTGTGAACGCCTGTTAAAGAAATATTTTTACTTTGATTGTTATACTTAACAAACTGTGTTGTAGTGAAAATTCAAAAGATACTTAATTAATATTCAACAGACAATGATAAAACAGAATTAGATTTTTTCTTTGATGTATAGATCATCCGAGTCATAACTTATGCAAATCAGACGAGCGTATAAATAGATCCAGAAATCTGATAATCAAAATTTCATAAAATTAATGGGGCGTCACAGTGTTTTAAATTATTCTGCATATTAATTTCAAAAACAAACAATTTTATAACATGGCAAGGAATAGATTTTTAATACTTCCTTTAAAGGACTAGAGGAAATAAAAATCTTATGTATAGGAAAATTATTTATTAATTAAAATAAATGCTTTCGTAATGTAGAAAATATTATTTTGATTGATATTTTTGAAGAACAGGTAAATGTGAAATCTATTCTATAAAGATTTTTCAGCAGCGCCATAAGAAATCAAAAGAGCAATTGCTTAACTGAAAACTTTTATTCGTAAAACTTGTCGATTCTTCTGAAAATATTCTTTCTTCAAGCTTAATTCCGGATTGTTTACAACTTGAATTATCTTCGTGGACCTGTAAACATAATAGTGTATGATCTAAATAGGTTATATTCAATGATAGCAATATAAATCAATAACTGAAAGTAATGAAATGACAAAGGGCACGAAACATGCGCACTGTTAGTACATTGCCAGTTCATCAAAATATTGTTTTAATTTTCACTGATGAAAATTACTAGTAACATTGTAATATGACCCACAAAATTCTTTATTTTTAACTAATTCTTTGGCGCATGACATTCAAGTTTATATCCGACCACACAGACTTTGTAAGAAATCTGATTCTGGATTGTATATTATATCTGCTGTCTCCAATCTTCGCAACGGTCCAGGTGTACGGTTTACCATAAAGTTAGAAAAACAAATGTATTTTTTTTATACATTTATATTTAATGAGCATTTTTAGTTGTAGCTAACTTACGAAATGTAATTTAAAGAAAAAGGAAGATCATTCTTATATGTGTGTAATAAATGATTATAATTAGTAAAATAAATAGACAATTTACTGTATTCTTTTCTTTTTTCTTCACCACTTTTTTTTAAATCCTTTATTAATAACGTTTGATGCTACTAAGAGATTAAATTGGTCATAATTGCGTACTTTTTGTTGTGTAAACATAAAATATTTAATTTTTATTTTATATAAATAGTTATAAATTACAAATACATTTTTAATAATTTATGTACGTAATGTATAAATGTCATAGAGACATTATTTTTTCAAATATTGGAAGTATATGAAATAACAGGTTCTTCACATAAGCTTTTATCATTTTTAAGCATTATTTTAATTCACATATCTATTCTTTCTCTATCAGAAGGCGGGAGGATTTTTAAAAATATCCTGGAAGGAAAACAAATTTAGATGGAAGTGAATAATCCCTTTGGTACTTACTCTTTGTACATTGCGACTACTAGGAAAGATTAAACATAAGATATTCTCCAGTTTTAGTTGCTCCGGCAATGCCTTTTTTGATTATGTTTCTTGGTTAGGGACCGCGGACGAATATCATCAGTTGATTGGCTCCATTAAAACAATTTAAATTACTCAATAGCTAGATACAACAAACGATGCAATATTAAAAAGGAAGTTTATTATTAATGGTTACCCGCACGTGCACAGCTGGGCATGCGTTGGCACGCTTCCCATAAATGCACCTGAAAATGTTTTTTTAAAGTTTATTTCAGTCTCAATGTCGAAATCGCTGCATCATATTGTATTATATAATTCTATTTTTGTAGTAACGTAGTATTTTTGTGATTGCTATTATTATTATATATTAAGTATTTATTTTAGCTCGGTTTGATGAGAACTAGTTCACGTATATGTGCAGAGCTAGGCCAATTACAGATCCAAAATCAAAAAAGTGTAAATGCGAGGATGATGCTAAATTTGTAGTCTGGAAGAATAGGGTTGCCTACTTGCTTCATTTCTAAAAACTTCATTAATATTCGGCATGTATTAAAAATAGCGGCTTTCTGTAACAATTTGTTTAGATTCTTTGGTATTACCATGGTTATTATTATTACTGATACTTTGTCACTGTTAGAGAAATCACTTAGGTACCCAATAATTAATATTATCTGTCTCAAAGCGACGAGGACTGTTGTGTAGGGAATATCATCATCCCTACAAGCGCTGCATTGATTTAGTCAGACATCGCCAAAGTCCTATTTGTCCAAAATGCTACTTGAGAAATCGTGTTAACCCCCTTACTATAAACAGTGTCCATAAATTTAGACATTTAATACTAATGTCAACGATGGGATGGGAGTAAAAAAAAATTACTCTAAAAATGGCTAACCGTAGTTACATATACAAGAAAATCTTTAGAATTAAATACATCTCTCTTATGAATACCATGCTAAAAACACAGAAAAATTTGAATCAATAATTATTAAAATATGTGCTGGGAGGTTTTCTTGTTGCTTGTGTTGTAGATGTGGTGATGAATAAGGGTGCACGCAGGAGCAGTGCCGTTAGTGGCTGTTGTTATAGAGCAAACAACCAGCTAACCACACTGCCAACGCGGTCTACCCTAACTGTACTTCTTTTTTCATATCTTCCATTACTCTCCATTTATAGTAGGAATGTTAATATTTCTTGCTGTCTGCAGTAAAAATAAGCTAAACAATAAAATCTGTAAGTAAAAGTTCAAATTAAAATTATTCACTTATCAAGAAATGTGATTTTCTTCGTTAAACATTTGCCCGCTATTTTGTCACGGTTTTCAATATCTGAAACAAATAATTTGAATTAGTATCGATATCTAATAACATTATTCTTAGTAATAAGCTTACATTGATTTTCATGTAACAATCAAAAACATTAATGGATTTAATTCAAACAAAGATTTGAGATTTTTGTTTTGTTTGAAAGTTATAAATAAGTTTTTTATGCCCCAACCAAAACATCTTTCAGTATGTAGAGTTGAATTATAATGGTTTCTCAGGACGAAGTTTGGCCATGTACCAAAAGAGAATTAATCGACGACGTTTACCTGACAGTAAGTGATACATAACATAACAACCCATAACAACGTGGCACTGGATAAAATGATATACACAGCACCACATTACGCTCATCGCCTTGTGACATAAGGTGTTAAGTCTCGTTACCTCAGTAATTAATGTTTGCACAGTACTGTTTGACGGCAGGAACAGTTGCTTCGCTGGCGTCAACATCAAAAATCATACATTTTTCGCTCTCTATATTTAACGGAGATAAGGTTTAATACAGTAAGTTATAACCAATTCCAACCTTATTAATTACTATGTTTTAAACAGTTTACTTAATTTTCTTTAAATTACAATTATCCAGAGACTTCTAAGGGCTTCAGTGGTGATGTTATGAATGTTTATATGGTTCCACATTGTTAAAATCGTGTTAAACTCTAATACGGTTGTGTCGTGATAAGATAACATAATTACAACTCTCTTCAATCCGAAACACAAAATTTAACAGATTTTTTTTTTTATTTAAAAACGCTTGTATAAGGTACCCCTTGTGAACTAATACCTAATACTTGTATATTTGAGTAGATCATCGGTATTATTTAATCACTAGTCGACACGAAAGATGCATCTATTTTAAGTTTCTTTATAGGTTTTTTGGCAATCCCATAAATTAGACATTAATTTTGAAGACATGTACCGGGTTTGTTGTTGATATTTATTTACTTTTTAGGCAAATTTGATAACAATTTTTTTATTGGTTTTTAGTAAATTTTCAAATTTAATGAAAGTGTTTTAATAGCTTATTTCAAAATATGATCACTAAACAAGATCAGCTGATGAGATCGACTCGTCTCTATTAATAATCATTGTAAAAACTGTTATCCGTTCCGCTGCTCGAATGATGTCTACCAATTTAGCTGCTAACGAACAGGTTGAGTATCAATTTTAATTGTCTTGAAGGAGACTGCCTTAGATAATACATTTAGTTATATAAGTTTTTATATTCCAGACTGTATTAATGTTTAATACAAAAATGTTGCTTTTTATTATCGAATATAGATTAAAGGAGAAAACTAATATTAATAACAACATAAGATTTTGTTAAAACGCTTCGGTATTTAGTCAACTTAATTAACATAGGCCATTTCCGGTAGGCGCTGATATCCCTTTTAACAAGATTTTTTTTAATTTTATACTATTATTTTTATTTTACTTAAGTTATATACCCTGTATTTCCTCAAGTGATTTGACTTATTTTTACTTTAATCGAATCGCTGTATTATGATGAATAATTAAATATACCTTTATGGCAGTTATTTTACTTATCGATAAGATAATTATAGACCCTTTTAAAATGGTAAAAAAATATTTGCGTAAATGTCTTTCAGAACATGGCTTAGTCTTTAAGCAATATCAAAAATCAAAATATTATATTAATACTAAGTGTCATTATGAACCGTGTATAGTATATATTTCTCTTACAATATGAGAATAAAAGTACTATTAACATGAATCAGATATATGTTGGGGTGGTGGTTGTGATACGGGTGTTTGTATAGAGTTCGAGATTACACTTTAGTCCGTCTCCGTGTAGTTGTGCACATGTTTATTTGTCTACCGCATAGCATGATTATTCAACTAAAATATTTATTGAAATTTGCATTTTAATGAAAAATGAAAGTAGGATCATGTGATTATTATTCATAAGGAAGACCAAACATTAATCAAGCGCAGTTTGACATTAGATATACATATCCGCAATACCTTACATAGCATACTTATGATGACTTCAAACATTTTATATGCATCACACATCGATTACACGTGTCTATAGATCGTTGAATATTTATTTTTTATGAGTAACTTATATTTGCTAATTATTTTATATAATCTATATTTATTTTCGGATATATTTTTAAAAAGGTAGACTTAATGTCTAATAGCATTCACTCCCATTCTACAAAAGGTTTGATAAATAAACGTATGAATACAGTTTGCTGTAAATATATATAATAAAATAATTAAACTATCATTCTAAATTATATGTTCATTACCTGAGTGATATTTAAAAATTTATGTCATTCGAAATAACTCCTATCAATTTATCATTAATGACAACTTTTGTTTATTCTGTGACAATATTGATTTAAAATGTTTTTTACGACACTTTTAAGTTATACAAATTACAACTTAAATTAAATAGGTATTATTCAGCTCCAAGCCGCAGTGTAAATTGGATTTCAAAACAGACATTTCAAATTCTAAGATCAAATGCTCTCTGCCATAATTACTAACTTTAATTAGACAAATTATTTAACTTTACGTTAAATAATTTATTATATCAAATTTGCTAATCGAATTTTTCGGTATTTATGACATATGTTATATTTATACTATGACAGATACGTTTTCTATTGTGTTAGTTTGAAGAAATTAAAAAAAAAACTACATACACGAAAGAATGTTTGCAAATATATTATAATTAATAGTTAATTATAATTATTTACAAGATATTTCAAATAAAAAAGAAATAGAGAAATGGTGAATTTTCTAGTTTTTGCTTACTTCTTATTTATAAAATTATTTTTTTTTATAAATACATACTGAAAAAAAATTTAAAAAGTGTAGATAATGATGATGATGCCAATATGATAAACCTGTTAAAACTTTTTGTTTTCTTGTATCAAATAATCTTTAGTAATAATTTGTAAGAAAGCTATACAATATGTACTGGAATCATTTAATCCTTTTTTTTTTCTCGCGGGGTATATGGCTTAAGTACATTTATGTTTTTACGTGAGACTGTATCTTAACAGGGTAATGTTTAAGTAATATTTATGCTAATAAACTAAAAAAAACAGAAGTCAAACAACTTTTTATATACATCTTTATTTTTAACTAATCCGTTGTATATTTTTTTATTTGCATACAGTTTGCCTTTGTTTATATAAATTTTTATAAAACTGTATTATTTGCAGATAACTTAATGATTTACCAGTAGTAGTTTAATTAGTGTGCAAGAAATATTTATCTTCTCACTATTTAACTTATTAGGAATTCATTTATCTTTATTAATAGTTGTGAAGGGATTTTCTTTAACGTCATTTCTGACATCGGGATTATTAATCACTACATTCGTAGTATGGATATAAATTATATAGAATGTATAGTGGTTTTCAAAGTCGGTACTAGTCACGTGCAAATTGAATACATGATGATTTCAGTGAAATTAATATTAACCAATGAGCATCATTGATTAGTGAAACCAAATTATAATAGACCACAAATAGTTCATACAAATAGCTGATACCTTCATTCGCATAAACATTGAATTATTTTCTCCTAATCTTTCTTTAATCTATTTATTAAAAAAAAACTAAAGCGTATTAAATAAATAAAACAACAGAACGAAAAAAAAGACAGTTTATTAACAATAAAAGTTATAAAATAAAAATGGAACAAAGTGTAATACCTAATGCGTAGGTAGGAATCTCATTTACTTATATTGTACGAAATAAGATTACAAAGCAAGGCCACATCAGACCTCTGTAAGGTTTCCTAGAGATTTTTACTTCTCCCCCATCCCCCTACTGTACTTGACCTACACTCAATATAACTTTACTGTATATTTTACAAATCTGCAATATGTCTAGATTCTTCTTCTGTCTAGATTATTCTTCTTTAGCCTCCAACAACAGTATTCAGGTTTTCTTCCTCTAGATTGTTACTGAAATCAAATTGCTCGTACTTATCTACATAATAAATAAATATGGTAAAATATAATAAAAATAGGACCCCAAACATAAAATTTTTTTTTTCTGAAATGACTGTATTTGTGACGAAACTTTCATTGGCTTTTCTTAGGTAAATTATAATAGAAATATTCTGTTATATAATATAATAATCTCTGTACTTGCGGACTCAAAAAATATGCTTGTATTATTCATTTTCGTTTTTAATCATCACCAGATGGCGTTATATCATGTTACCTATTTTTGTGATAATTAAAATTAACTATCACTACGAATATTAGAAATATACTAGGGAGACTATCAGTTAATTAATTCGATGAAACGAGCGAGACGTTGATCTGATGTTAAGTTATACGTTTGCTCATAACAACGCCGCGTTGGTTAATATGGTATTCACAGCAATACATTGCCCTCGTCGCCTTGGGACATAATTTAAGTCTACTTACCCTAGTAATTTCACTAGTTTACAAGAACCTCCAGCAACAGTGAAATATTACCAATAAACACAAATATAATTAATATAGACAAGGTTAGCCATGGTTTCCTTAAAACTTTTTACTTTATGACTAAAGGAATTTATCTGTATGTTAAATTCATAGGAAAAGTAAGCAAGCGGATATTTTTGACATTTCTTAGTTTAACTAAGTAATGTGTTACTTTTTTAGTCTCTGTCACAGGAGACTGTCTCGGTGGGTACCACCACAGCTCCTATTGACCGCATCGACCAATAGCACAGTGCAAACATTACTGTGTTCCGAATTGAAAAGAGGTCTACGCTAGTGAAACTACTGGGGTAACGAGGTTACCTTATGTTTTAGGGCGTCATGTGCTGCCGTGTATATCCATCTTAACCATTCAGGTTGTCATGGGCAAGCGTACCACTTACTAGCAGGTGAACGTCGCGCTCGTCTCATCGAAAAAAAAGGTATATCAAGTCGTATCCGCCCCGTATATACGTTTTTTCTGTAAATAACTTCTATGATTCGCGGAAATATACATCGCCATTTGTACCGGTAAGTCGGTAAGATTTCCAAGGTCGCACTAGAATAGTATAGATCTATGAATATCGAGTGAAACATTGTTTGTTACTGTTAACACGCAGCTCTAATTATATTTCAGACCGATGTTTTCTTGTCTGTAAGGACGTTCATAAAATCTATTTTTTTTTTAATTTTTAACCGTGTTATTGACAGACAGGAAAGGACACCATGAACTGAAAATATTAAGTTTTCATAGCGTTTTATATCAATGCGAATATTATACATTTAGTTAGACTAAACTTTACTTTTTTATTAATTGCAGCATCCATGGTCACGGGGAGGCTCAGTTGACAATTGTCCGGACGTCATAGTCATGGAATACCTAAAGCTTTTTATTTACTTTTTTCAGTCTGATCTGCACAGAATGATTTTAAAATGTCTTGGAGTCTTCTCATGGTATGGTTAGTATTACGATTAATAACATTTTTATTGGGATCCTAAGCTGGTGGTAGTACAACTTTATTTTAGAAGAAAAGATTTTTGGATATTGTCACCAGATTTATTAACTCCCCAAAACTAATCAGGCGGAGATGTTATGTTGCTGAAGCGTATACTGCTAGGTTAATGCGCTTTACCATCATAGACCACATCTTCACTTAACACCAGGTGGGATCGTGGTCAAGCATTAACCTGAACCTACGTAAAAAAAAATATATACTCAAATCTTTTATGCTTCATTACCTAACTTATTTTAATTTAAACAGTATAGGGATCTCCTTTTAAAACATGGCCACAATGATAAGATTATTAAAAAGACTATGAGTATACAAGTTTTTATTATAAAAAGCGAAGAGAATAAAAAGTTACCCGATATTAAGTATTATATCATAGTATTCTAACGTATATTTTTTATTTCTGAAAGAATTTGTTTTGAAATAAAACAATATAGTAACTACAAAGCTGTAATAAAATACACAATATACAAACAATTATAATAATCATGCAACAAAGAAAACATATTGAATTTAATAAAATAATAAAAACCGTATAACTTAATTAACGTATTACTACAAAGAGGTAACAATATATAATAAGTACATAACAAAAAAAATATCAATTAAATAATATTAAGCAAACATATATATATGTATATATAGTACTTGAAACATGAGCTTATTATTGAAACTTATTTAAATATACAAATTTAAAAAATATGTCACATGTTTTCTAAGAGGCATATATTTTTGATTTTCAATAACATCTCATATTAAGAAAGAAACATAAATTTGTATAAAAAATAGATATAGTTATAATTGCGTTTGGGTGTTTAAATTCACTTATAGTTCATATCGGTCCGTGGTACCAAATGTTGGTTGGTACGATTGGTAAGGTTGGTCAGGAGCGATGCTACACGCCCCGGGGTGTCGTACCAGATAGTGCATTTACAGTGTCAACTTTGCAAAAACGCAAACTTGCCGAATTCTTTGCAAACGCACTCCTGATACGAACTCCGGGACGAAATCTTAACGTTGGTATATAATGTTCACTTTATGTATCATCCGGCACGAAAGAGTCTTTTCCACCATAAGCATCGTCTTTATCTTTATCACTAATTAAAAAAAACCGTTCTATCCCAAGCTTTAACAAATCATCATCATCGAATAACTAAAACGATCTTTTCAATGTTCATTAAACAATCTAAAACGATCCATACAAGACTAATTAATAACGAAAGCTATCAAAATAGCTTTTTTCTGTTATTGCGATTATTCGTATACTTACATTGTGTTAAATTATTAGATGTTAGAATTGATTAGTAAATATTCTTTGTAAGTTAAAATGATCAAGCACGTGTTTACGTGAAAACTAACAGTTAGTGATTTTTTTTAAAGCATTTGTGTTGAAATTTTTAAATGAAAGTACGGTGAAAGCGTGGCATTTCGATAAAGAAAGGTATAATAAATCGGTCTTTATCAGACAGCAATAATTTATTTGTTTACATATCTTTTTTAAAACGTATAAATCAGCGGTTACTTTCAGCGTTATCGCGCGAAAGGTACGCTTTCCCCGATACGTCTAACTGATGCAATGTAATAAAACAATATGAAATTGCTGCACAGTTTAAGATTTTAAAATATCTTCGAAATCATTGGTAACTAAGATTTACTCTGTAATAAATTTTATTGTACATCATAAAAGATTTACTTTTTACTTAATAGTTTAACTACAAAATGTTAAACTTCCCATATATGATTATCAAGATTCTCAACCGTAGCGTTTGTAATTGTTTAAGTATGCATTATTTTTGATTTTATTGCAGTGATTAGAAACTGTATGAGTTATTTGTAAAATTCATAAATCCGGTATCGAAGCTGGTTTCATAGGCGTTTTTATATGGATGGTGGGGAATTATTGAGTTGTTATTAGAGACTATTCTCGCTTGGCACGGAGTGGAAACAAAGGTGAGCGCAAGTAGGTCATACTTGCGTCCTTGCGCCGGCGGCTGAGAGACTGACATAGCCCTCCATCCGCGCGGTTAAATACTGAAGCCAATCGCTCTCAACTCGCTCGCCAACACACCACGTTACAAATTATAATGTATCCAATGAATATTTTTCATTATAACATTAGCAACATACCAGTTTAAAACATAGACTACATACTTTATCATAAAATTTCGCCTAAGTTTAATTATTAATCAGATTAATTACCAATGAAGAAATGTATTTTGTACAATAATTTTGCTTTTTGAATTGTGGTTGAAGGATGCCCGATATTAAACGTTATAGGTGAGGCGGATAGGTAATGGATTGTGAGCTAAATAGCCCAGATCAAATAGTGCTGCAGTTAGGTACTAAGCTGCGGAGTTAATGCGGCCCGCCTACACGTGCCCGCGCGCAGCTCGGTGCACCGCTGACGTAATATGCAACAGTTCTATTTCACACCCGACTCTCGATAAACTAAAGATATTTTTACACCACATCTCACCCTTCAAAATTTAACAAAGTGATTTTAACCGAGAGCTTTAAATGTTCATGTGTACGATGTAAAGCGTTCGCAGTGTCGTATCTCAGTTTGTATCCAAAACCAGATAAGCTGCAATGTGCAATCAAACACAGGGCACGGTACGCATGTTTCCGCTTGATTGTAATGCATCTAAATACACGATATTAAAACGTCCTTGGGTTCAGGGCATCGTCAAAGGGAACTGAACGCTATAAGCTGTATGTATAAATCGTCAGTAGCGTTCGCCGTGTACGTGGAGTGAACACGAGCGAGTTACTCGCCGCGCTCTAACGAACACTTTCCCTTTCCTCTTCGGAGCGACGTCACATCCCGTCGTTTTAACATGCATTCGTAATTAAAGATATTAAATCGACTAGGTCTTAATATTCACGTCTTAATCGATAAGAAACCAAATGTTTATGATCTAGACATTACATTCAACTGACTTGTCTCTTACTATAGGTTTTCATTATCCCTTCTATTTTACTGTGAGACCAGTAATAAAAATATAATCAAAAGATATTGCTTATAAGTCTATATAGTAAAATCAAGCAAAGCCTTCGGATGAGTAAGGAAAATTTACTCGAAGATGAGATCATGAAGTTATTTACGTAATTGACATGCATGCAGTGATATAAATGCGTTATGTGAAATACATGCGACAGACAACCACGTGCAGAAATAAATCGGGCACATTTATGAACGGCGTACACTGAGAGAGCAGTTTTGCGATTCGGGTTCTAGACCGAGGTCAGATAATTATCTAGTTTAAAATAATCCCGTAGGCGTACGGCTTGCGCAACACGAGGCGACACAGGCCGACGTTCTAGAAGCGGCACTGTCACGACACTGGGGCACTTCACAGTCACGGGGCGTGCAGAGGCGGCGCGCGCGGCCGCACCACTGCGGCCCGTTCCACTTTTCCTTCCGGCGGTGTTAGCGAGTTGGCAGCGGCCCGCCTTGCATAACCGCCGGTTTCGCAAAGCGCTCGGTGCAGCAGGCGAGCCCGCGAGCCCGCGTGCCCGCTTCAAATACACCGCTCGCAGTCGGGGCCGAGCTTGACGCAACGCAGCCCGCCGATGCGCCACCTCACCACCCCGCCGCAGCCACCGCAGTCTCACCTGTTTCCCCCACCACCACATCTCACCCGCCTGATTTCACGAGTATCACTTTCGCCGAGCTCGCTTTCAAACTCATCTACGCAATACATCTCTCCGCTCATGTACCATCAAAAGTGGCCGCCATTAGTTTCGGAGGTAGGGCGACACGCGATAAGCGGACGCTGGATCGGACCGCTCAACTAGGCCACCGTGCACTCTGCCATCGCTACCGATTGCAATTGATAATTGCATGCGCGACCGAACCTAGACGCAAATGTTAATAACTTTACAGTACATATGATAACGTGCGTAAAGCTCGTGTGTCTGTTACAATAATGTCGTCGTCGGGCCTCGAGCTCCACAAATAGCTGCTCCATTTCGTCGGCCAACCCACGGCGACACACAAAAACATTACAAGATACGTTCCTATTTTACGTTTACATTTAAATCAAAACAATCTTATTATCTCAACTAAACATATTAATATTTTTAATAAACATTTTCAACTTTTAATTAGTTTATGGTGACCGTCGGTTAAAGATTCAATCCGCCTTTCAAAGTTTAAAATTTGTAATCAGGTTCAAAGTAGAGTCTTGACCGGTTGTCGCCGTTAAATGAAGTGGTAATAAAACAAACATTTTAGTGCTTTACAGCTGCAGTCCAGCGTTCAAGGCTGGCTGACTCACGCGCGTCTATCCCGAACGGAGCGTCGATTCACTAGCTGAACTCGTACTCGTCAAGACCACACCGACTAAAAAAATAATGGAATTCCAATAATCTCCATAATAATGCCAACACTATTACAAACGTTGAAATTTTTCTTCTATTTTAGCTATTTATCTTTTCGTAAGATATATTTTAGCTATATACATAAACCCAAACGATTATAATAAATTACTGAACACTAATTAACAAATTTTCTAATTAATAAATGTAAGTCCCATTATCTAAATAATATTCATAATTTAATAATTCAGAAGTTAAATATTTACTTTCCTTATTAAAAAATAAAAATAGACTATGACTTTAGGAATTTAGAATATAAATTAATTACGTTAAAATGTTTAAGTTAATTTATAAGCTTAGCTTGCTAACAGACAGCATAACATACAAAAGAAAACATGGCGATGATTGTATATAAAGGCCAATATATATGTTATTAACAATAATAGAGAAGCTATATTTATGTTGTAAATATGTACCAGTTGTATGGATTGCGGACTCGAGGCCGCAAGCCCAGTGAGCAGAATGAGAAGTATGCACACGATTCACTTTAAAGGTCGAACCAGCTACTGTGTTAACTAAAGACAATTCCACACTACTCTATTTTTGTTCACGATGCTTAAAATTATTTAAAAATAAAGACTACAATATAACTTGTTATTTTTCGCAATTTCATTATCTATACAACTTTTCCGGTTTTTTTTTGTAACAAAAATCAAAATATATTTAATTTATATTGATTTCTGATGGTTTTTATCCGTACGAAAATTAATAATTTTATATAAAAACTGCCCATACCTACATCATTATCATTATCAGTCAAAGTTATCCACCATGTTCTAATGTAATATAATTCAAGTTTATTTGTGTAAAACCTAAGCGTTGGTTACTAGAACATATTTTAGGATTTATATTAGTAGAGATAAGCCTATCTGTTCAACAAGAATTCTTCCTAATTCAAAATATTTTCTTTCTCTACTTGTCACCCACTAAAAAGTATTTTGAAATTCCATGAAATATTTCTGTTTTCGCGTGTTCATTTTGATTTATTTCTCTTCATTTAAATAATTTAGTTGAAAAATTAAGTTTAATATTCCGTAAAAACATTTTAATTATAATCATCTTTTCGTTTACTCATTCAGGTAAAATTCAACAACAACGAACTACCAATAAAGTTCCACCGGCTCACTTATTGATCGGTTACAGCGCTCTATTGGCAATATCGGTCACTTCCTGCATGCGCCGGTGTCCCGGGCAGGGGGGGGAGGCGGTGAGGGGGAGGGTTAGCCTGGCAGCTCGCCCAAGGACGCCTAGTCAACCTAGGACGTAGCGGTCAAGGTTAGGTCACATCTAGACCACAAACCAAATTATTCGTAATGACAATAATGGCATCAAATAATAGTGGCTATTTAAGCTAAAAGTTGCCGCCAGACGCACTCCGAGAATCACATGAAATACAACAAAGAGCGACAAGTTGAGAAACACTACATTACTCGTGAATAGTAAGAAGAGTAAAAGTTCAATGTGAGCGATTAATTAAACAATTTACACAACAAAGTCTCTCCGTAATTTGGCACTCACATGTCACCGGTGTACGCAGACAAATAATTGCCGCTGCTTTCGGAATACGGTAAACGACAGACTTTCTACGGATTTGCGAAAATGATACAAAAAAAAACCACCGAAGTAATGACATCGCGTGTAGCGGCGAGGCGTATCGTGAATTACAATGGCCGGGGGGCGATCACCGGTGTTACGAAATGGTTTAGAAAGCCGAGCCACGGTCAATGGTCCCACCAGCGAAAGTTACCAGCGTACGGCGGTGGTCTCCGCGTGCGTGATGCGTTTCGCAAGCAGCCAACGGTAGATATGCCACCGTGGAAACTTTAAGACAAAAGTGATAGCTCTACTCCAATCAAGATGACCTTTACTTAGTTCAGTACTGCAATGATAATTTTTATAAAAACTCTCTTACTAAAAACATTAACAGAAAAATTATGCATTCTTCGGAAAAAAAAACTACTTAATGAATTATATTTTATATGCTTCAAATCATGAAGTTTACATAGATTACATCTACGAGGAGAAATCATAATTTTATACAATTTAAACTTGTAAAACAAAAATTAATGATCATAAAACGCATAGCAACTAAATGTAATTAATCGTAATGTATCATATAACTTACTCGTTATAGTGACCATTCACTTTGTTCCAATTTCTAACGACGCATATCAACGACAATTATTCAACACTAAATTAAACCGAATCAGCAATGTGTTACTCGTAACTGTCATCACTATTACATTACTGATAATAATATATATAATAACTAGCGCGATAAATATAGTCGATGCATCTAAAATGCATTCGCTTCGGAGCAACGACGGAGCTGAATTGATCTATCTGAGGTCCAGGCAAGTCCCGGGGGTCCATGCGCACATCGCTCGTTATGCATTCCCTTCACCTCACACCCAGGGTTGCGCGTACCCCCCACCCCCCCTGCGCTCACTCCCCTGTCCCCGCCTCTCTCTCGGCGACCTTGGACGCTGCATCCCTGGCCGATAGCCAGATGCAGCACACCACGTTACAGTATCACGTACGTAACATGTCACTACGTTTAAATATATTGATAATAATGTTTTAGGATAATTCATATAACAGTTGCGATCTCACAGATAATGATTACTTGCGTTTCTTAACAAGTTTTTAATAAATAATATGATACAATTACTTAACATTAAATTACATGCTATTTTAATGCCTTTTCATACGAGATTGTTTGACTTTATCGCGAAACAATAGACAATTTTTTTTTTATTTATATGATGAAACAACTTAAAATGAAATATATATGTGAAAGAGTCGGGAAACGGGTTAGGTTAGCACATCCCTTGTCTAACTCTTTACCGCCATAGAACAAACCTTCATATGACCTTGAGAACATAAAAATCTAAAGAAAGTATACATTATACAGTGGATATCATATTAACACTAACTGTTTTTATCAACTCACTTCGCGGAGTTTTCCTATGTTTTACGTACAGATTATTAACTAGCACATAGTCACATCGAATACATGAATATCTATTATACATCACCATAGTATAAATGCGTAGTAGAAAACTGTAGACACGTCAGACTAACTTTGACACGTTATTAACTTAGATATAGCCGCTATTACTGGTTACAGTATACAGCGCCGTAGTGACGGAATGTGAACGGTGAAAGTAGACGAGCTCGCTGCTGGGAAAGAGTTTTCCGCGCGGTTTCACCATGCGATCGCAACAGGTGCGGAAGGCGCGGGACGCGGAAATATGTCTAAGTGGAAAAGAAAACGCAATGAATGAAACGTTTCGGATATCGTTTCGCGTATATATGGTGGCAGAGTGCAACGGTGGCGTGGTAGCGTACCGTAAACGATAGCGAGTACAAAGCGCGCACGCTCTATCGAAGGCGCGGAGAACGACTGCGGCGATACAGTTGCACCGAAATAACTGCTCGATGCAGCCCGGCCGCTCGGTGCACGCTCCCCACCTCCCCCGCCCCACCTCCCCCACCTGTCGCGTATACACATCTCCGCGCCCCCGAGACCCTACGAGCTGGCCGATTGCGTCTTCTGCTTGAA